>JACXGI010014451.1:0-19037 GCA_016801175.1 Esox masquinongy | reverse complement strand
AGTTATCTACAAACTCTACCTCCTGCGACGGGCAGAACTCCGTTTTCAGCCAGCGATTGAGTTGCGCAAGTCTGCTGTAGAGCTCGTCACTACCCCTAGCTGGGAGGGGGCCAGAGACAATTACTCGATGCCGACACATCTTTCTAGCTAGTTTACACGCTGATGCTATGTTCTGCTTCGTAACCTCTGACTGTTTCACGTTGGTGCCAACGTGAATAACAATATCTCTGTACTCTCTATACTTGCCAGTTTTAGATTTCGCTAGCACCAACCCCAGATTTGCGGCTACGTCGGTGGCTCTGCCCCCCAGTGTACGATCGGCGGCTGATTCTTTAGTCTAATACTGCAGATAATGGAATCGCCGATGACTAAAGTTTTCAGTTTTTCCGAGCCACCGGTAGAAAATGCCTGCCGATCATTCCCCTACGAAGACGGCTCGGGCCTTGACTCCGACTCCAGTGGGGAAAACCTGTTGAAAATCTCAGTCGGCTCTAGCAGCAACCCAGGTTTAACTGGTCGACGGCATTTCTTCCCAGTGACCAAGAGAAAGTTCTTGCCCAGCTGCAGGAGCTGTGCCGGGGGGCTAACAACACTGTTGTTTCTTCCTGGTGGCACAGACGCAGTTTTTTCCATTTCTACACTAACATAATCCTTGCCTGACATTTGCGTCTGAAGCCGAGCCTCTAACTCTGCTATCTTTACCTGAAGACGATTGTTCTCCTCCGTGTTGTAGCTACAACAATTACAGTAATAAGGCATAGTAATGGTACTTAGCTTCGGGGGTTCAGGGGTGAGTAGTTCTGTTAATTATGTCCGAATAGAGTCCCGGTGTAGAAAAGTAGGGTAAAAAGGTCAACAGATAAAAATATTGCGTTGGTAAACTCTTAAAGTAGAATTTAACCAATTAGTTTACAGAGAGTAAAGTCAAAAAAGTTTGGCAGGTAGGCAGGTAGGTAACAGCAAGCAGCGTACAGCATGTCAACAATCCCACAATGCACCGCCAATGAATTGCTGAAACCCTAATGAACCTGAACAAACACAATAGGATTTCACCAGTGAACTGCTGAAACCCTAATAATAATAATGAACCGGAACAAACACAATAGGGTTTCACCAGTGAACTGCTGAAACCCTAATAATGAACCGGAACAAACACAATAGGGTTTCAGCAGTGAACTGCTGAAACCCTAATAATAAAAACGCTAACAAAAATAATAGGGTTTCACCAGTGAACTGCTGAAACACTATTAATGCACTGGTACAAAAACAATAGTGTTTCACCAGTGAACTGCTGAAACACTAATAATAATAATAATAATATTAATAATGAACTGGTACAAAAACAATAGTGTTTCACCAGTGCACTGCTGAAACACTAATAATAATGAATTGGTACAAAAACAAGTGTTTCACCAGTGAACTGCTGAAACCCTAATAATAATAATAATGAACACCAAGAAACACAATAGGGCTTCAGTGCCTTTGCTTGCTGAAGCCCTAATAATAATAGTAATAATAATAATAATAATGAATGCCAAGAAACATAATAGGGGTTCAGCACCTTTGCTTGCTGAAGTCCTAATTATAATAACCAACGGTAACAATAACAATAGTGTTTCACCAGTGAACTGCTGAAACACTAATAAAAATCAACGGTAAGAAAAACAATAGTGTTTCACTAGTGAACTGCTGAAACACTAATAATAATAATAACCAACAGTAACAGTAACAATATTGTTTCACCAGTGAAATGCTGAAGTGCTAATAATAATAATAACCAACGGTAGTTCAAACAAAGGATATGTTAGACATTTCTTTACTTCTGCCACTCAATACAATACAACATACAATATACATTTCTAAGCGTCACCAGCCTTCATTTTCTCTGCACTGAATTACAGGTCACTCTTTATGTTAGCTAGGGGTTAGTTTATGTTTGCTAGCAAGCTGCTGTAACGTCGACCAGCTTTTGTAGCTGTTTGAATTTGAGTAAATGAGAGAAGCTTGCAGTGCGGTGTATGTAGTGTTCCTTAGCTGGCAAGGTGACAGTGTTCGTGTCTACTGTCTGAAAGGCACTCAATGCACGTAGCTAACATGAGGTTAATCCAGTAAGTTTGTTTTATGACGGTAGGGTTCACAAACAATAGCTAAATTTTCAGAGCTACAGTAGCAAGCAAACCGCTAGTGCAAACTAAAACTTTTGGTGTCCACCTCAAAAATTGCTCAAGAAAATTTTATGTAATTGTCCCCTGTGATGGAAATTCCATCAAATAGAACTCTTACTAAGGAAGATAAGACTGAGATCAAATGCTCTAAAACACAAATAGAGTTTATTATATAATATTTGCAAATAGAGACAGAAAGACACTAACACGAGATCAGTAAGAGTCTGTCTGAGGAACAGTTCAGAAAACCTCCTGCCAATCAGTGGAGTTACACATCTGCAGTCCACTTCGAAAAGGGCATGTGATCAAATTAAGCTTCAGATTTCATTCATCACATGGTGATCATACATCTGAATGACAAATCCCCAGGAGAGAAACACTAGAGTTCAACATTCATTAAATACAGTGGCTCCAACGCTTGATTTAAGATGTGATATTAAAAGCGGATGAGCAAAGATTCCTGAAGAAGAAATTACAAACACAGTTTTGCTATTGTTTCAACAAAAAAATGTATACTGTAAGAAAGTAAACATTTGGACTTGAACTGGCCTTCAAGGATCCACTTCAAGGTTCGACATGTTGTACGTTCAGAGATGCCCTTTATTTTTTTGGTTATTTGACTATGTACCCTATATGTGGTCAATGTCACCTAGATCACGGATATTTACCATTGTAATGTTTGGTCAAACAACAACTTAACCTTTTCACCATTCCTGCATACTTTATATACTGAGTTGCAGCCACATGATTTACTATTTGCATTAATCTGTAGGTGTGCTTAAAGATCTGTAGGTGTGCGTATATTACATGTAAATACTTTTTACTTGTAAATCTGATATGGTCTTTATAGACTGTCAGAAATTTGAAGGAAATATGAGAAGTATAATTATTAATACATTTGTATCTTAGGTTTCTTGCTGTGCAGGGTGCCCATATTTTGTACAACCTCGTTTACAAAAAAGTTGATGTGTTAAATGTAAAGAAAAACAGAATGCAATAATATGCAAAATCATTGAAACCCTATATTCAATAGAAAATAGTACCAAGATAATATGTCACAGTTTCAACATTTGATATGTAATTGTTTCTGGAAAAAGATATGCCCACTTTGAATTTGATGCCAGCAACATGTTTAAAAAAAGTTGGGATAGAGGCAAAAAAAGACTGGACATATTGTGTAATTCTAAAAAAACAATTAACCTGGTGGAACATCTCACAACTAATTAGGTTAATTGGCAACAAGTCAGTAACATGATTGGGTATTAAAAGGGCATTCCAGACAGGATGAGTCTTTCAGAAATAAAATGGGGAGGGGTTCACCACTCTGTGAAACAGTGTGGGCAAATAGTGCAACAATTTAAGAATAACATTTGTCAATGTAAAATTGCAAAGAGTTTGGGGATCTTAACATCTACGGTACATAATATCATTAAAAGATTCAGAGAATCCGGAGATATCTCTGTAAGCAAGGGACAAGGCCAAAAAACAGTTTTGGATGGTCGTGATCTTCGGTCCCTCAGGCGGCACTGTATTAAAAACTGACACGATTCTGTAGTGGAAATCTATGGAGGACCAAAGGGGTAAAAATTAAATAATTATATATATATATATATATATATTATTTTATATAAGTGTCACATTAATAGGATATATTTTTACAATACCTTTTAAAAACAGTGGTATATTAATTCATAATAATACGTTGTATTTCATAATCTTTTTATTTTCATCATAACATGTATTTCATAAAATCATGGCCTTTTTCATATCATGACCTGTTTCATCATTTTATGGCGTATTTCATCATTTAATGTCATATTTCAACATTAAATTACATTTTTCAACATTTAATGCCATATTTCAAAGCATATTTCATAATCACAAGTGATCAATGCAAGTGGGTGGTCTTTCGCCGCTGATATTCCAGCGACACTAGCTTTGCCAACAGGTGCTCGTTTGTGGGTGTTCAAACAGGATTTTGCAGCTTTAGTGGTTGTACTGTGTTACAGCAATTTATCAAGTTTGTATGAAGACATTTCTGGCAAAATCAGTATTATTATGTACATATTTGGCAATAGAAATGCTAAAACAAACAAAAATGCAGGTTGTCACTGCCAGTGCGGTCATTAGGCCTGGTCTTTAATTCTTTGCTTCTTTTCTGATATGTTGCAACCTAGGTAGGAACTAAAAACTTTTAAAAAATGTGTTCTATTCAGTTCAAAGAAAGCGAAACCACGCTAAGCCCGCCTTCGACAAGCCTGAGTGGTAGTTTATTTGAAAACTAACATCCAATAGAATTCTCTGTGGCAACTTTTTTAAAAAGGCATGTTTCCAGACCTCCAAGGAGGCCAGACAAGATTGGAGGTGTGACCTCACGAGTCTAGTATACAGGTAACTGTATTTGGCACTTGACTTGTGCAGGAGTGGTCAAGAGCGCATAACATTAGCTTTTTTCAATACAACGATGTCGAGTAGCATACGCATTCATGTAATGAATCGTGTTTACTCTGCACTTGTATGTGAATCGTGCCGTTAAATGGAACGCTTACGCTTTCAACGACGGCATGCCATTTATGCATGAATGGGATGTAAAAGCATGTTAATACTGACTCATACATTAGAACACAGTTGGCGCAAAGTTGGAAATTGGAATATCTAAAAGAACAGCCGTGCCTCTCCTCTGACTCTTTTCTGAAACCGATCCCTAGACCCTGTGTGCGCACGACTCCACCTGTTAAACTAACTCACCATGCTAAAAGCAAGGTTATGTTGTTGCTAGCCTAAACCAGTCATTAATTTCATCGCCAATCACATTTCCACTAAAAAACATATGATAATCGCTTAACTAACAACTTCTATGCTGATCAAAAATAAATTACATATCCGATATTGATTAATGTTTGTGGATAAACATCTCTGGCTACATTGCCTACCTTAGGCCTTTGCCTATTTAAGTTATCTACCTTATGGCATTTGGAAATCATTTAATGGAGATACGTGGCTGTGGCCAAACACCTATCAAAAAAGTTGCTTGTTTCCAGGCCCTGACCTGAACCCCATTCTAACCACATTTTAGCCTAAAAATTAAAGTACAATGCATCAAAGTATAGGTGTGATTCAGTGTTGGACAACATGCATGCAGATTTCCAGAGAGAGGGGCTGATGGGTGTTTTCAAAAGAATCCTAACATAATTGTTATTGTACTTGGTGCCTTGATCAAGAGCACAAAGGTAGAATTATTTGATCATAGAACAGAAACTTTCTATTTAGGTTTACATGGGACACCAACAGATTCTGCCAGTCATTGTGGTAATTTGGGGGTAGAAATGTAAGGGCCATGACATACCCTGTTCTAATGGACCAACTTGGAAAAAAGACAGCTCCTGCACTTATTTAATTTCAAATCAAGCAATGTCCACAGTTTGCAATAAAACAATGTCTTCAACATAACGCAATGCTTTTTTTAATATAACATTTTATTTACCTTTTTGCCGGACCACGTGAGTGGAGCCGGCCAAGAAGAGTAATGTCTCATACTGACTGAGTGAGTGACTGACTACCCCTTGTTAAATAGCATAGTGGTTAGAGATGCGGACCTGCAACCAATATGTCCCACATTCAAATCTCATCACAGTCAAAGCAAATGATGTATTAGGATTTATTCCGGAGAGACAAAAACTTCACTGGCTACAACCTTCAGTATCTACGTTATAGTAAGGCTAAAATAAAACTGTTTAGTTATATTGTGAGTAATTCTGGTGGATTTTCGATGTACGCATCCGTGCATGCTTTTTGGGTCAGGATAGACAAAAACTTTGCTGGCTACAGCCTTCAGTAGCTATGTTATAGTAAGCTTAAAATAAAACTGTTTAGCCTATATTGCGACTATTTCTAGTGGATTTTCGAAGTAAGCATCTGTACATGATTTTTGGGGTGCCCCTTGGGCATTAAAAGAGTAGGGGTTTCCACAATTCTCTCGTCATTTGACGAAAAAGTCAGTTATCGTCACCTATATTGATAGTTATTGTATCAGTGTCATTCACGAATGAAAGAAAAACAACCTTTTTTTGCCATGAAATAGCTTTGGCTGTGTAAAGTTCATATTCAGTCTAACTAGTAATTGCTAAATTTTTATGACCATTCCAAGTAGTAATAAGTTAGATACTAGTAAACCTATTACTGGCCAATAAGCTATTAAAACGGCCAGTGGCAAAAGCCATGCATTTCGTATATGCTATTTGTGGTGGAGGTAAACTTAATAAGAAACGTTAATCAGGTTAACACAATGCTTTAATGATGTCTAGCGAAATAATCAAACTTGGCGTGATGTTAATGCGTGACATGGTGTAGTGGTTAAAGACACAGCCACACACGTGGGAGACCCGATTTTGAATCCAGTGAGAGCAACAAAAAACATTTATCAATTTTAATTGCAGTCCGGCTGAACTAGGCTTCCCTGGTTCCTTTTCTATTTTTTAAACACATAACAACAGCCTAACATTAACCTTACAGGCATACATTTGACAAACGAAGACAAATACAAGACTCCAAATTAACATTGCACTTACAAACATCTGAACAACAATTCAAAACACATTAACAGATACAAGGCACCAAATAACCAGATAACCTTACAGATGTGTATAACAAGACAAATACCGCCTGAAATTTACCCGTCAAAACATCTAGATCCCAGTCAACATACATTAATTACTACAAGATTCCACATAGATAATGCCCTAAAAACATCCACATAGACACTACACTACAAATATCTACATAGACACTAGCCTACAAAAATCCACATAGACACTACCCAACAAATATCCACATAGACACTACCCTACAAAAAATAACAAATTCAACATATGGAGATTTTCAACTAAGAAAATAAAGGAAGGAACCCACCAACCCTTATGCCTCCACCCCTGCTCATACCTTACTAGTTCACTTAGTTTCAAATGCATTAAATTCTTTAATTTTGTGTCTTTTTGTTGCAAGATTTTTCTCTATATTTAAACAATGCAATGTGAGGTTTTTCCACTCAGAGATACATCCTTTGATATCCAATATTTAAGCAAACATTTCTTGACAATTATTGCTGAGAAAAAAGTTTTAAACAGATTTTTTTTGTTTGGGACCTACAGACATTTATGCAATTAATTGTGATTCAATATTTTAATCGTTTGACAGCACTAATTCTTATGAAATATCATACCATTATTTTTAAAAGGAGCATTATAAAAATATGTAATAATAATGTGCAACTTTAAAAATATATTTATTTATTTAATTATTTATATATTTAATTATTTAATTTTGACCCCTTCGTCCTCCATAGAAATCACTACAAGATCCAGAAATGCCGCCGCCTTTTCTGGACCTGAGCTCATTAAAGATGAACTGAGCCGAAGTGGAAAACTGTTCTGTGGTCTGACAAATCAAAATTTGAAATAATTTTTGGAAATCATGGACGCCACGTCCTTTGGACAAAAGAGGAGAGGGATCATCCGGTTTCTTATCTGTGCACAGCTCAAAAGCCAGCGTTCCCAAATGCTTACAGAGTATTGTTAAAAGAAGAGGTGATGCAACACATGGTAAACATGCCAAACATTTTGAAACGTGTTCCTGGCAATCAAATTCAAAATGGACATGAAATCTTCCAAAAACAATCAAATTTCTCAGTTTCAGCATTTGGTATTTTGTCTTTTCAATTAAATATAGGGATAAATGATTTGCCCATCATTGCATTCTGTTTTTATTCGCATTTACGCAGCGTCCCACCTTTTTTGATACAGTGGATATAAAAAGTCTACACACCCCTGTTAAAATGCCAGGTTTTTGTAATGCAAAAGAATGAGACAAAGATAAATCATGTCAGAACTTTTTCCACTTTAAATGTGACCCAAAATGTGAAAAATTCAATTGAAAAACAAACTGAAATCTTCGAGGGGGAAAAATTAAAAATAAAAACCTTACAATAACCTGGTTGCATAAGTGTGCACACCCTCTCATAACTGGGGATGTGGCTGTTCAGAATTAACCAATCACATTCAAACTCATGTTAAATATAAGTCATTACACACCTGCCATCATTTAAAGTGACTCTGATTAATCACAAATAAAGTTCAGCTGTTCTAGTAGGATTTTCCTGACATTTGCTTAGTTGCATCTCAGAGCAAAAGCCATGGTCTGCAGAGAGCTTCCAAAGCATCAGAGGGATCTCATTGTTGAAAGATATCAGTAAGGAGAAGGGTACAAAAGAATTTCCAAAGCATTAGATATACCATGGAACACAGTGAAGACAGTCATCATCAAGTGGAGAAAATATGGCACAACAGAGACATTAGCAAGAACTGGACATCCCTCCAAAATTGATGAAAAGACGAGAAGAAAACTGGTCAGGGAGGCTTCCAAGAGGCCTACAGCAAAATTAAAGGAACTGCAGGAATTTCGGGCAAGTACTGGCTGTGTGCTACATGTGACAACAATCTCCCGTATTCTTCATATGAATAGGCTATGGTATAGGGTGGCAAGACGGAAGCCTTTTCTTACAAAGAAAAACATCCAAGCCCAGCTGAAGTTTGCAAAAACAAACATCACGTCCCCCAAAAGCACGTGGGAAAATGTGTTATGGTCTGATGAAACCAAGGTTGAACTTTTTGGCCATAATTCCAAAAGGTATGCTTGGCGCAAAAAACAACCCACATACACACAGTGAAGCATGGTGGTGGCAGGATCATGCTTTGGGGCTTTTTTCTTCAGCTGGAACCGGGGCCTTAGTCAGGGTGGAGGGAATTATGAACAGTTCCAAATACCAGGCAATTTTGGCACAAAACCTTCACGCTTCCGTTAGAAAGCTTAAGATGAAGAGGAAGTTCACCTTTCAGCATGACAACGACCCTAAGCACACATCCAAATCCACAAATGCATGGCTTCACCAAAAGAAGATTAATGTTTTGGAATGGCCCAGCCAGAGCCCAGACCTGAATCCAATTGAACATCTGTGGGGTGATCTGAAGAGGGCTGTGCACAGGAGATGTCCTCACAATCTGACAGATTTGGAGCGCTTTTGCAAAGAAGAGTGGGCAAATATTGCCACGTCAAGATGTGCCATGCTAATAGACTCAAAAAGACTGAGTGCCATAATAAAATCAAAAGGTGCTTCAAAAAAGTATTAGTTTAAGGGTGTGCACACTTATGCAACCAGGTTATTGTGAGTTTTTTATTTTTTATTTTTCTCCCTCAAAGATTTCAGTTTGTTTTTCAATTGAATTTTTCACGTTACAGGTCACATTAAAGGTGGAAGAAGTTCTGACATGATTTATCTTTGTCTCATTCTTTTACATCACAAGAACCTGTCTTTTTAACAGGGGTGTGCAGACTTTTTATATCCACTGTATATTGTCTTTATATACAGCTCCGGAAAAAATTAAGAGACCACTGCACCTTTTTCTTTCCATTCCACATAAGTTGAAAAGGAAAGTGAGTGAGGAACAGAATTGTTCAATTTGCAGTGGTCTCTTAATTTTAACCCTTCTGTTCCTCACTCAAAATCTTCCTTTTCGTCTTTTTTGGAAAGGAAAGAAGATGCAGTGGTCTCTCATTTTTTTTTCTGGAGCTCTTTTTATATAATCTTACACAACTTTCAACAACTTTACACAACTTTCTGCAACTGGGTCAGCTCAAAGAGGTGTGTGCTGAAGCTAAAATACCCATTGGAAATGTTATCACCAGGCGAGCGTTAATCAGAAAAATTACAGAATCTATGGACAATATAATGAATGATGAAGAGCATGATGTTACAATGTGTTATCTAAAAAGAATGTTGGAATTAGTGAAACAAATGATAGAAAATGGAAACACTGATCATGGGGAGAGTACAGAGAACACAGTACAAACCAGTGGAGAAAAGTGTTTAGCGGAAAAATACTCACAGCTCCAATTAAATAGCCAGGCTCTGCAGGATGAACTTAGGAGGCTGAGTGAAAGAGTGAACAACGTATCTTTTAGCCAAGCTTCAGATCCACAAAATGTGTTGCCTACAGCAGTGAATAGACTCCCAGAGGTGACAATAAGGAGAGAATTCAAGACTTGTGGTCAGATTGGGGAACGGGGACAAAAAGACAGACTGTGATGCATCACATTGACAGAGGCCTGAGTAAAGGACAAAGCGAGGCTGAAGTCATAAAAACAGTGGTCAAGTCAATCAGTCCAGGTCTGAGCGTCCGTGACATGCTTGTGATCAAAAACGACCTTACCCTCCCCCAGTTGAAGGCAATACTGAAGGGCCATTTCAAAGAGGACAGTTCGACAGACTTATACCACAGACTAATAAACATCACACAAGATATTTGGGAGACTCCTCAAAGCTTCCTGTTCAGAGCAATTGAGATAAAAGAGAGGTTGTTGCGGGCTTCAAGGGAAGGAGAGCCAGATGAACAGTACAGCCCCGAGCTTATCCAGAAGAAGTTCCTGAGGTCAGTGAGTACTGGCCTGTTGAGTGACCCGATTAGGTTCCAACTTAAGCCTTATCTTGATGACCAGAGAGTGACTGAGGAAATACTTATCGACAGGATGAATGAGGCGGCCAGTGTTGAATCCGAAAGACAATCCAAGCAAAGGAAAAATACAACCAGCAAAGTCCGAAAAGTAAATGAACTGCAGACAGAAATGCAGACCAGTCGGCTATGTCAGAGTGCAGCCAAGGACAGAGTTGAGATCCAGGAGCAGTCAGCTGAAGTGGTGAAGCCTAAGAGCCGTAAGACACCAGCTGTTGTCAGCTCAAGAGACGCAGAGCTCTATGAAACAGTCCGGCAGCTAAGAGAAGAAATGGCTGAAATAAAGAAAAGCATAACTAACTCTCAGGGGCCCACCCGCCAAGTAAGAACGAGAGTGAGGGTGGGATGTAAGGTGTGTCAGGAGCAGAGTAGAGGGGACCAGTGTGAACATTGTTTTAAGTGTGGACATTCAGGACACTTCTCAAGAGGCTGTAGGGGACAGAGGGTGCCAGCGGGGAAACCTGACGGCATGAATGTGACAATACAAACTGTCACGCCCCCAAGCTCACTAGCTCCAAACCACACTGAACCAGATGAAAAAGTGCATGAGCTTCTTTGCAATTGAATCAGGCAGTTAGAGGCGGAGCTAGAGATTAGTGGGAAGGTAGACCAGATGGTGGGGGCCACCTATGCCAGTCACCTCTCTTTGCATCACCAAGCCAAGCTTAAGGCTCTGATAGGGAAGAAGTGCATGATGGATTGCTTCCTCGAGGGAGTAGCAACACAAGCACTGTGGGATACAGGTTCACAGGTCACGATTATCAACGAGAGCTGGAGAACATTTTGCCTCCCACACATCCGGGTATGCAGCATGGATGAACTCCTGGGTGAGAATGAGACCCTTGTTGGCAAAGCAACAAACCAGACACCAATGCCTTTTGCCGGCTGGGTTGAGCTAAAGTTCCAGTTAGGATGTAAGAGGGGCTCACAGACAGAACTGCTTGTGCCAGTGCTTGTCTCCAGTGAGGCAGGAGTAGGTGAGCCCCCGATCATAGGTTACAATGTGATCAAGCATCTGGTGAAAAGTGGAGTGGGGCAAAATCCAGAAGTTACACCTGTGGCGGTTGGAGAAGCTTTCTCCATTGATTGTAAAAGGGCAAGTGTGCTGATCCATTTAGTGCAGAGCGGTGACCCAAATGACAGGGATGGCATGGTGAAAGTTTAAAGACAGTGATTCCGGCAGGTCAAACTAGGGAGGTTAAGTGTACAGTGAGGACAGGTCCCTTTTCCACCTGAAGAGATCCCTCAGTGGCCGGAGGGGGTGAAAATGACTGAAACTGTAATCTGCCTGAAAAAGGGAAATAGCAATCCCCATCACTAACGGCAACCACCATGACATTACTCTCACTCCCTGCACAGTTCTGGGACAGCTACAACAAGTCAAGGCTGTCTACACAGTAGAGGTGAGGCCAGCCAGCGAAACCACAGGCAGAACAGCCTGCACTAAGGAATACACAGCCAGCACGAGTGAAAATCACGTCGGCAAAGACAGACAGTTAGACACATGGGACCCACCAGTGTCAGTTGATCACCTGACCCCTGATCAGCAGAAAAAGGTGAGACAGATGCTACGGGAAGAGTGTTCGGCGTTTTCAAAAGACGAAAAAAATGTGGGGTGCATTCCGTCGCTGCAGTTAAAAATCCGACTGAGCCACACGACTCCAGTGAGGCGCACCTACACCTCAGTTCCCAAACCCCTACATAAGGAGGTGAAGGAGTATTTAGAGGACCTACTGAACAGAGGATGGATTCGAAAATCCCGGTCCCCGTACTCATCACCGATAGTCTGTGTGCGCAAGAAGGATGGGAGTTTGCGCCTGTGCGTGGATTACCGGGAGTTGAACAAAAAATGTATTCCCGACTGCCACTCAATCCCTGGCAGTCGGACATGTTGAACAGCCTGAGTGGGAGTGTGTGGTTCTCGGTACTGGACCAGGGCAAAGCGTACCATCAGGGTTTCCTGGAAGAAAGTAGCAGACCACTTACCGCCTTCATAACACCTTGGGGGTTATATGAGTGGGTAAGGATCCCCTTCGGTCTGTCCTCGGCTCCGGCAGAGTTCCAGCGCAGTATGGAAGTGTGTCTTGCGGGTCTTAGAGATGAAACATCGTAGCCATATTTGGATGACAATCTTGTCCACAGCAAGTGTTTTGAGGACCATCTGCGTGACCTGAGAGAGATTTTACGTCGCTATCAAGCGCATGGGGTAAAGTTGACAGCTAAAAAGTGTGAGGTGTTCAGAGACAAGGTGAGATTCCTCGGAAAGATGGTGTCCAGAGATGGCTACTGCATGGATCCTGCTGAAATAGCGCCAGTGCAAGCACTCAAAGGCCGCAAAACCTGAGACTGTGAGAGATCTGAGGAAGATGCTCGGGTTCCTTTCATACTATCATCCAAACATCCGAGACTTTTCAAAAATTGCAAAACCACTGTACAGTCTGTTAGCCACTGAGAGGACTTCTAGCAGTAGGGTCCTAGGACCAAGTACAAGTAAGAGCAAGGGGAAGCGCAGGATATCAGACCAGCTCCCCTTAAGCCAGCCAATCACCTGGACTGTACAACACCAGGAGGTACTCTGCCGGCTCCTAGAATATCTGCGGCATCCTCCACTCTTAGGGTACCCCGACCTCGAGAAGGTGTATGTGTTACATTGTGACGCCTCTCAGGAGGGGCTTGGGGCAGTACTGTACCAAAGACAACAAGGTAAACTAGTGGTTATTGGGTATGGGTCAAGAACACTAAATGCTCCAGAAAAGAACTACCACCTCCATTTGGGAAAGCTGGAGTTTTTAGCAATGAAGTAGGCGATTTGTGAATGATTTAGGGAATATCTGTATTACGCGCCCTCATTCATTGTCTATACCGATAATAATCCGTTAACCTATGTGTTAACCACAGCAAAACTCAATGCTACAACAAACAGATGGATTGCTGAATTAGCAGACTTTAAGTTCTCAATCAAGTATCGGCCCAGGAGAGTTAATGGCGACGCGGATGAACTGTCGCGAATGCGCTGGATATCGAGCAGTACATCCAGACATACTCACAGAGAATGGAGCCAGAGGTAATAATGTCTGTCATGCAGGCGCTCCAACTGGATTCCCGCGAATGCGAGCCCTGGATGTGTCCTTCCATCATAACTGCAGCATTTGTAGAGGTAGAACGGGAACGTACAGCATCTCCAGTAGCAGAAATCCCTGTTGAGAACCTAAAGAATGCACAAGAGGATGATCCAGTTATTGGTAGAGTGAGAGAGAATATGTCATGAGGGGGCAGTGGCCACATTGGGCAGGGAAAGACCGGCATGTTGACATCTCTATCCTAGTAAGGGAGAGAAACAAGTTGTTTGTCAATGGAGATGGACTTCTGCATAGGAAGTCAATGGCCAGAGTTCAGCTAGTGCTGCCCACAACATTCCGCCCGCTGATCTACAGGGAGCTACATGAGGAAATGGGACATCTCGGAGTAGAGCGGACACTCGGCCTGATCCGGGATCAATTCTATTGGCCCCATATGCAGAGAGATGTGGACCACTACATGAGCAAGGTTTGCAGCTGCCTGAAACGGAGGCGTCCAAACAAGCCAACCAGAGCCCCGTTGGTAAATATCGTAAGCACATATCCCTTGGAGTTAGTCTCAATTGACTATTTGCATTTGGAAAGATGTAAAGGGGGGTATGAGTACATTCTGGTTGTTATATACCATTTTACGTGCTTTGCTCAGGCATACACATGCACTAACAAGTCAGCTAAAACAGCTGACTTGTTTTAGCTGACTGAGAAGATTTTTGGAGACTTTGTACTCAAGTTTGGATATCCTACCAAATTGCATCATGATCAGGAAAGAAGAAAACCGAAAAGAGGAATCCAAACACGGGTGTGAGGAACGAATCGCAGAGAAAACAGAAGGAAAAAGACCCGGAAAGTTGTTCAGAAGACGAAAGTGACTGGAGATCCATCACCACACAACCAGCAGAGACATCGGGCCAGGTCAGGATCCAGCTGAGAGTGGAAGCAGAGGAATTCCAGCCACAAGGAGCTGACAAGGAACTGGAGCAGGGCCCCAAGGAGGAGGAGAGCCCAGGTGAAGAGGATGTATGCAGGATGGAACCAGAGAGGGACCACGGAGAAACAGTGGTGGCTGAGCGGGTGCAATAAAAATTGTAAATACAGCACGCCTGCAAGTCCTTTTTATGTCCATGTGTGCAACAGCTCTATAGGCCTATTCATACATTTGTTAAGATTATTAAGTGCATTTCACAGTGGGCCGGTCTTCTCAGTTTTTGTGTGACAAAAAAAATCCCTCTCTTTTGGTAACATAGGGATTGCATCAGCACTTGTTTTCAGAGAAAAATCCCTGAAATTCGGAGGCTCTCCAAGATTGCCATCTGCCGATTTGGGTTGAGGAATTTCACCACATGAGTTGAAGGATAAGATCCCGCATGGCTTAGCTTCATTTTCTGTAAGTAATGCTTAGCTGGTGTTGATAAAAAGGGATCCAAGCAGTTGGTCTTCAAATCTCAGTCTCATTTTATACCAATGACACTGTAAGTATCCATGCCTTAGAGTATTATCTTACAGGGGGTCTCAGAAAAAGGTCTTTCAAAGGTCTAACAGAGGAATAAAAATTCACTGAAGTGATATTTCAGTGACATTTGTATTGTCTTTATATACAACCTTCTTATATTGGTAATGGTATGCAAGTAAATGTGTATATTTATGAAAAAACATAGTATAAGTGAATTACATTTGTCTAATGGGCTTGTTTTACCCTTTGGGGATGCTCGAGCAAAATATCTGTGTGTGTGTGTGTGCCTGCGTGCGTGCGTGTAGTTGTGGGTATGTATGGCTGCATCCTTCTGTGAGGATTTGTACAGTACATGCTAAGGTGTCCTTTAGTGCCTATATGTGCCCATCTCTGTGCATGTGTGTCCACAGGGACCCCCATTGTGCCATGCCAAAATGGGCCCCTTGCAACCACACCTGCTCATTAGTAGGTAGATAACTAATGAGGTGCACTCAAACTACAGTCAAGCCAAGCCACCGCAGATGCTCTCACACTGACGTCTTTTTGAGTTGCTCTTTGGCCAGTCTTTTGGTTTACTTTCAGCTCACAGCTCACATGCCTTAGGGAGAATGCTTGTTAAAAATACATGAGAAGTGCACTTGTTTACATGCACAAGAATGACAGATTTTGAAGTGCTTTTTGACTAAATGATGCCTGTGATTCTACTTTGAGACTTATTTACATTCATTATATGCATGATGCCTCATTATATGCATAACTACCCATAGAGATCACTTAATCTCCATATTGATAATTTCCCAAGCATCACATTGTCACAACAACTCATCACTACTATCACAGTAAGGATTTTGCTCACTCTAACTGAAACATTGGCCATTGGCTATAAATGCTCAGAAAGTGTCCCCCAGTTTCCTCTTGCAGTTTGGATGAGTAAAGTCATGTTGTTTATATAAAGAAATAGTGATGGTTGTGATGAAAACAGAAAGTTTCAACAGGAAGTGCCTGTAAAATATTATTAATGTCAATGTAATCATTTGACATTCTAGGATTTTTTTTGTGGGTATCAATAATAATGCAATAAATGTTGGTGGCAATATCAAAATTATCCCTTACAATAACAAAAAACACTTACATGTTTTTTTACATTACAAAGTCTGTGTTTACTTTTGTTGAAACTGGATCATTGGGAGAAGCCAATGACTTCACCATTATACAACCAAGGCAGGAGTTGTGTTCCAATGTGTATGTACAGGAGATTGACTCAAAAGCTGTTTCATAGACAGGTGTAGGCTATTCCTTCGTTATTTCTTCATCAATTAAGCAGGTAAAAGATCTGGAGTTGATTCCAGGTGTGGGATTCACATTTGGAAGCTGTTGCTGTGAACCCACAACATGCGGTCAAATGAGCTCTCAATGCAAGTGGAACAGGCCATCCTTAGGTTGCAAAATAAAAAAGAAATCCATCAGAGAGATAGCAGGAATATTAGGAGTGGCCAAATAAACAGTTTGGTACATTCTGAGGAAAAAAACAAAACATAAAAAGGCCTGAATGTCCACGGAAGACAACAGTGGTGGATGGTCGTAGGATCCTTTCCACGGTAAAGAAAAACCCCTTCACAACATCCAGCCAAGTGAAGAACACTCTCCAGGAGGTAGGCATATCATTTTCCAAGTCTACCATGAAGAGAAGACTTCAGTGAGAGCAAATACAGAGTGTTCACTACAAGGTGCAAACCATTCATAAGCCTCAAAAATAGAAAGGCCAGATTAGACTTTGCCCAAAAAACATCTAAAAAAGCCAGCCCAGTTCTGGAACAGCATTCTTTGGACAGATGAAACTAAGATTAACCTGTACCAGAATGATGGGAAGAAAAAAGTATGGAGAAGACTATGGAGAAAAAAAAGTATGGAGAACGGCTCATGATTCAAAGCACACCACATCATCTGTAAAACATGGTGGCGGCAGTGTGATGGCATGGGGATGCATGGCTTCCAATGGCACTGGGTCACTAGTGTTTATTCACGATGTGACAGAAGCAGCTGGATGAATTCTGAAGTGTATAGGGATATATCATCTGCTCAGATTCAGCCAAATTAATCAAAGTTGATTGGACAGTGCTTCACTTTACAGATGGACAATAACCAAAAACACTGCGAAAGCAACCCAGGAGTTATTTTAAGGCAAAGAAGTGGAATATTCTGCAATGGCCGAGCCAATCACCTAATCTCAATCCGATCGAGCATGCATTTCACTTGCTGAAGACAAAATTTCAGGCAGAAAGACCCACGAACAAACAACTGAAGACAGCTGCAGTAAAGGCCTGGAAAAGCTTCACCATGGAGGAAACCCAACGTTTGGTGATGCCCATGCGTTCCAGACGTCAAGCAGTCACTGCCTGCAAAGGTTTCTCAACAAAGTATTGAAATTGAACATTTTATTTATGATTGTATTAATTTGTCCAATGACATTTGAGCCCCTGAAATAAGGGGACTGTGTATGAATTCCAAAATGTTTCATACGATTTTGTTCAACCCCTTGAATTAAAGCTGAAAGTCTGTACTTCAATTGCATCTCGGTTGTTTCATTTCAAATCCATTGTGGTGGCGTACAGAGCCAAAACTATGAAAACTGTCAGTGTCCAAATATTTCTGCACCTAACTGTATATCCAAGCAATTCCTGTGAGCCAGCCAAGCTGCTGGGTCACCTTTTGTGGTTTGCCTCTTATTTTGTGCCTTACTTGATGAGCTTTTGTGTCTCCATATTCATTGCATTTTTTTTAAATTAAAAAAATTGAGACGTCAATAAAATTTGATAATGTATTACATGAGTTTGAGTGTTTTTCAGCTAGAGCAGGAACCAAAACAGATAACAGAAAAACAGCAGAACAATGTGAACAGAAACTCATGGTCCTGTACCATGCAAAAATAAACAAAGGTAATCAGTATGAATCAAACAAACAAATACTACTGTACAATATGGCGCTAAAGCAGACTGAATCTAGCATATGTTAAGGTAATAATACTACTGAAACGTACTAGGAGAATCAACAGCAATAACTCTTCGAAGGGCCTGTTTTCTCCTGTAGTTTGCAGCAAATGGCCCAGTGAACCTAAATAGAGGGGGAGACAATGCAATCTGCAGACACAGGTGAGGTTAATTGGGAGCACCACCTTGGGCTCCCACCCCCTGGAGAAGTTGCTGTTGCTCAGTCTTACAGTTGGCCACAAATCTCTATGAACACTGCTCAAAAGAATTAAAGGGAACACTTATCACACATTGGGTCTCAATGAAGGAAATATAATAAACATCAAAATCTCTACTGTACATTGTGTAATTCGTTGAGAACAAAATGACATAACAGTCAATGGAAACTAAAATCACTGATTGAGGGTTGAATTCAAACTCACAATTAAAATCTAAGAAAACAATTGAAATCACACCATGTTCCAACTTACGTCAAATTCATTACGGCAACTCCTAATATGAATCAGTAGTGTGTGGCCCCCTATATGCAATCCTGACAACATCTGGGCATGCTCCTGATGAGACAGCCGATGGTGTCTTGGGGGACCTCCTCCCAGACCTGAATGCCTTCCTGAAGACAAATAACATTTATGAAATGCTCCAGTCCGGTTTCAGACCCCATCACAGTACTGAGACTGCACTTGTGAAGGTAACAAATGACCTTCTAATGGCCTCAGACAAAGGTTCCGCATCCGTCCTGTTGCTTCTTGATCTTAGTGCTGCTTTTGACACTATTGATCACTCCCTTCTCTTAGAGA
>JACXGI010014450.1:8449-19170 GCA_016801175.1 Esox masquinongy | reverse complement strand
AGTCAGACATAGTGGTGGAGGAGGGAGGAGACAGAACACAGGGTTTAAGTCAGACATAGTGGTGGAGGAGGGAGGAGACAGAACACAGGGTTTAAGTCAGACATAGTGGTGGAGGAGGGAGGAGACAGAACACAGGGTTTAAGTCAGACATAGTGGTGGAGGAGGGAGGAGACAGAACACAGGGTTTAAGTCAGACATAGTGGTGGAGGAGGGAGGTGACTCAGCCTGCGCCACCATGTGATTTACTAAGACCTCTGAAGGACTGAAGATACATTAAAAGATTCAGGGAGAGAGAACTGATGGAAGAATAAGGAAAGGGAGGAAGAGATGAAAGGCAGTAATATTTCATCTGGAGGTGAGTCACTGCTGGCCGGATCGAGAGCTCATCCCTCTGCCTGACGATTCAAATTGAAAGCTCTGCAGTGGAAATTTCAGTCTGAAACTATCCTTTGTGAGTTCTGGCTCTGGCCCAGAATGTCTGGAAATTGTCTTGGAGGTCCTCAGTTTGGGCAGTCAGGCAACCTTTACTCTAATTAATATATAATACTTTTTGGGGGAGCAACCAAAACTCTTCCACCACCCCATTCTCCCTCTCCTCCAACAAATGCCTCCCCTACCAGCCCTCTCATCTCTCCCCCTCCTCCATTCACCCTCCTCCTCCACCCATCTGCTCCCCACTGTCTTCATCTTAGCCTTCCTTAACTTTGAGATAAGCAGGTTGAGTAATCTCCCTCTCTCTGCTCCTCTCCCTCTCTGTTTCATCTCTGTCTTTGCCTCCTTGCATCATCCATCTCTACGCAGCAAGCCACAGACAGCACTAGAGCAAGGAAATATCTTCAACCTGCATGCAACACTACCGTCACAACGATGTGACCAGAGCATTGCCATGATACTACACATCCACAGCTTCAGCCCAGTCCAGAAGCAACTCGTAGTCACTTGGTTGGTTCTGAAAGGAATGGACAGCTAAAAACACT
Source organism: Esox masquinongy (assembly GCA_016801175.1). Lineage (NCBI taxonomy): Eukaryota > Metazoa > Chordata > Actinopteri > Esociformes > Esocidae > Esox > Esox masquinongy. The sequence goes on along the minus strand of JACXGI010014450.1, from coordinate 18,193 downwards.
GCAGCTGAAATTCCAGCAATCCTATAAGAGGGAAAGGTACTGCCATATTTTTACACTAATAGTTTTAGATTGTCATGAAGTGCCTAAGGGTATAGTCGGTAGTGCCCAGGGGTTGTTTCTGTACCAGGCCCCTAGCTAGGCTGTTTGTCTGGGTGAAACCAAGCTAACAGTGAGGCCAGTGGGTCTGACATTGCAGCAGTGACCTGCAGTCACTTAGGGAGGCTGAGATCTGTATGGAGGGTGTGTGGGACTCCTTTGTCTGCCTGCTATAGACCAGGGTGAAAGAAGAGGAAAGATCTGCATGGCTTTGTCTCAGAAACATGATACAAAAGAGGACAGAGAAGAGGAGAAAGAGGACAGAGAGGAGAGAGAAGAGGGGAAGAGGACAAAGAGGAGGAGAGAAGAGTAGAAAGAGGAAGAGAGGACGATAGATAAAGGAGAGAGGGGAAAGAGGAAAGGAGGAGAGAGAAGAGGATAAAAAGGATAAAAAGGACAGGGGACAGGCTTTGATATTGTATCTAGATTGTATACCAAATTTAGTGATATATAAAACACTGTAATATCTATATTAGCAAGCAGAACAGTAGTATATGTTACACTGACAATGAAAAAGTATTTATTCCAAATGTTCAATGGAGTAATGTTATATTTTATCTTATTAGCTGTTATTGCACTCTTTGAAGATTAAAAGCAACTGCAAAACCTCATTGGACTGCAGTACAGTTCACCATATAAACACAGTAACTATCACAGCTGAATGGTAGAAGGCTGTAGCAAGTTTCCTGTGAATGCTCTAAATAAATCTGTGAAATAGCAACTATCTCCCTGCGATGATGTGTAAAAAAAAACTCTACCACCATAACTAGTGGTGTAACACTTTGAACCCTGACCTGCCAGGACAGCCGCACACCAGGAGTAAACCAGCGAGTTAGAGTGAGGGATACTTGGAGAGGCAGAAAAAGAGGGATGAAGAGACAGTGGGAGAGCAATATGAAGAGACAAACATAGAGCGAGATAAACATAAAGAAAAGGGAGTGAGATGGGTGAAGAGAGAGAGGGGTGAAGAAAAAAATAGAGATGACTGTCCAGAAAATGAACTAGAAAAAGAGCTGCCCACTTCCAAACCTCCTGCAAGAAGTATAACATCATTAGAGACACACATTTCTCTCAAATCATACAGACCCACAAAGAATTTGGAACCAAATCAAACATTGACAAACTCCTGTATCTTTTAGGCAAAAAACATCAATCAGCGATCCCAGCAGCAAGATTTGTGACCAGTTGCAAAAAGGGCAACCAGTGGAATCAATGAAGCTAACCAATATCCATCAATTTATATCAGACGGAAAACATCACGTTTAACTATTTATTGGAGAACTATGCACAGCAATGTACATGTATTATCTTGGCATTAGGTTCTGCTCCTCTGGGGTAACTCACTGTCATCACCTTATCTTGTATACAATACTACCAAGTATAACATCACTGTAAGATTATTAATAGCAATCCCCAGAGGCAATGAGCAAGGTACACAGCACCCCCCCATGAAAAGACACAGAACCACACAGGTGGAGGCAGGGGTGGTGGGTGGATTGGACACACATGCTAGTGAGACCAGCACACATCCCAATTGAGTGAGAAACCCGATGATAAAGTAGTCATTATGAAATCTGATATTGTGATAGGAGCAATGCTTGGTCAGCTGATGCACTGCTGCCCAATTAACACTTGAGGATTTCCTGGCTGAACTGGCTATGCAAATTTGTTTTCCCTCATTGTGCTGACTCAGAACTATTTGCACATTTTTACCACACCGTAAACACCTTATAATATAACACCCAAAATGTGATTTTTACACTTATTGTTGTTTTTACTTTTGCAATTTATTATCTTTTTTTTCCCCCAATTACTGTGGCAATGTAAACAAATGTTTCCCATACCAATAAAGCCCTTTAAACTGAATTGAGATGAAGAGACACAGAAAGAGAAAGGGATAGAGATATAGATACATCCTCCATAATTCCTTTTCCATTGAATAAAAACAGTGTGTCTCCATTATTATTGTGTGCTAATCCTGAAAGTGATTATCACGTTAGGGATCGTTTCCTCCTCTGTGTTCTCTGTTCAGTCACATTAACCCTGTCCATTAACTCAGAGCCACACACTTCAAATTAAATCACAAGATGGCGCCTGTCACTGACAACAAAAAGCGTATCAGACACCACTAGGTATCTATTCTTCACAGGAGAGGCTTGGGGAGAGACCTCTCTTTTTTCTGTATTTCCTTCTTTCTCTTTCACACTCTCATGTTCTGTGTCTTTGTGTGGTGTGGGCCTTGTGATATTCTCAGAGCTCTGACCTGGTAGAGGTTTCTTGTACTGAATGACTGGCGAAGAACAGGGTTTCAGTACAAAGGAAAAGTCATTACAATCTCTCTTTTAATCCATCTGTGCCTAATGTCCCGGCATGAACATTTTTACATTTACAGTAATTTTGCAGATGCAGAGCAGGTTAAGTGCCTTGCTCAAGAGGATAATGACTGATTTTTAATTTCTTCACCTTGACACCTTGGGGATTCATACCAGCGGCCTATCAGTTACTGGTCATTTTGTAAGCTGTCTAACGCCTCGCTAACAAATGGAAGAGGAGAGAAGGAGAGGTTAAGTAAAGAGGACAAGCTGAAACACAGAAAAAAGAGAAGTGGTGGAGACATGGAGAAAGGAGGGCATCTGGGATGAAGGTCTCTATGTCATCAACACAGAGAAAAAGATGAGAGCCCTGGAGGAGAAAAGGAGAAATGTGAGGAGAAAGTGAGAACGATAGAGGAGGCAGCTAAATGATTAAATGAAAAAGATTAACTTATAAAGTGTGAGACAAAGCAACCCACAAGAGCCCCTCGCTCAGAGAAATGACCAGAATACCACATCATAAAACAACACCACAGCAGAACAGACCACCCCAAATCCTGACCACAGCCTCAAAACCACAGCCTCAACACAACAACCTCAACACCGTAGCAGAACAGACCACTCCAAATCCGGACCACAGCCTCAACAACACAGCCTCAACACAACAACCTCAACACCGTAGCAGAACAGACCACCCCAAATCCTGACCACAGCCTCAAAACCACAGCCTCAACACAACAACCTCAACACCGTAGCAGAACAGACCACCCCAAATCCTGACCACAGCCTCAACACCACAGCCTCAACACAACAACCTCAACACCACAGCCTCAACACCACAGCCTCAACACCACAGCAGAACAGACCAGTGAAGACCCACCAAGCCAAGCGGACAGAAAAAACCCATACTAGCAAACCCCCTTGACAGGCCTTCTGGAGAATCCCCCAGAAGTCATGGAAAGCAAACTAAAGCCACAGATTGTACTACTTCCCCAACTCACTATTAGTTGTCTCTACCCTGCTACCATGACAGGATCAGTCTGCTCCCATACAATGTGTATACCTGGTCACCACCCAAGCCTGGACTTAAATTATCTGGTTCATCGCTATAGAGAAACAGTCCATACATTTGCCAGGACCCTGAAAGAAATTAACCTAATTATTGCAGCCCCAACACCTAAAACAGGAGCAACAGAGCAGCAGACCCACCCAGACAAGCGAGATTATTCTCCCAGACCAGGAAGACCCGAGAGGATCTACACCCAGACCACAACACAAAACAACTTTACTATGCCATCCTGAAACATCTAATGTCTAACGTCCTCTGCTTCTGGACTGCTGAAACCCATACCTCAATACAGAATACAGATGTTGTTGTTCTACAAGATATACGGTATAAAACAGAGGTTACAAAGAGTTGGTAGTCCCATACACCAATCTAACAAGAGTCAGGGAAGTGACTCAGGGAGTATGGTAATTTGGTATACATTCAGCTAAACCACTCTTTTAAATGAATCAAAACAGAAACATTCTACGTCTGGTTACAGATGAAAAAGCAAATAATCCCATTTGAGGGAAAAGGTGCTCCTGTGTGACACCTTATCCCCTCCTAGAGAATCCCCATACCTTAATGAAGGCAGTTTCTCTACACTGGATCGAGATGTGAATCATTTCCTGGCCAATGGACATGTACTAGACCTAAATAAAAAGACAAAAACAACACCCTTAGAACACAAGGGACAAACACCCACCTGAAGTTGGCATGATCCTGTCCCCAATATGCCCCCTAGATAAAACTACAATAGAAGAACCAATTAAAATGGGTCACAAATCGTGACCCTTCCAAAGACTGTGCCTGTACATGGTCAGTGGTGGGGTTCGAGGGAATCCTATGACAGGGATGCCTACAGCTCCTTCCTTGGCAGCAGTGCTGTAGACTATTAATCACCACAACCCTGCACCTCTCACTGCATTCACAGTCAACACTTGAACACTGCCTGCAGACCACAGCAAAATTAAAATCTACCTGAACAGAGCAAAACTATGAGGCATAAAAACACATGAACCCAAATGCTATTAACAAATGCAATAAATGAAATCCAAGCAGATGTGGTTTGATGTGGAATGAGAAAACCTAAGATGAAAGAGAAATCTATCCATCCAAAAACACAGAGACCCAGAAATCCAGAACACTCGACATTACAGAAATATACTAAGAAGAAATGTCAGAAAAGAGCTCAATGTGTTTGACTCTATAGTATCTAATTATTTAAGGAAAAATGATACATAAATAAACTGCAAGCTCCAACCTTTCGGCCCTATAATAAAAACCAGTCCTGTGTAGCTTAGTTGGTAGGGCATAGTGCTTGCAATGCTACGTGTTGTGGGTTCAATTCCCATGGGTGACCTGGTCAGCAATGTATGCACTAACTCACTGTAAGTTGCTTGGTATAAGGGTGTTATCTAAAATGTCAAATATAAGCAAATGAGACTACCAGAACCTATTGGATCCTTCAATAAAATTTAACAAGCTACAGAAAATAATAAAAAACCTCCAAAATTTTAAAAATTCTACACTGAAGTGTCAGAAAAACTGGTACCCCAGTCTAATACTTGGTTGGCCTTGCACTGGAGCGCAGAAATACGACGGGGCATGGACTCCACGAGCTTGTGGAAGTATTCTGTAGGCAATGAATATACGTACCAGGGGTCCCATTGAATGCCAGCTAAACAAACCCCATACCATTACGGAGCCACCACCAGCCTTTACAATGCCCTGTTGACATGGAACCACCACCAGCCTTTACAATGCCCTGTTGACATGCAGGATCCATGGCTTCATGGGGTTTTCCCCGCACACGGATCCTTCCATCTGCCCGAAACAGTTGGAAACGCGACTCGTCAGACCAGGCTACTCGTTTCCAGTCATCAAGTGTCCAGTGGCGGTGTTCCCGAGCCCAGGCGAGGCGCATAGCTGTGTGTCGGGTATTCATCAGGGGTACTCGAGTTGGGCGCCGGCTCCTAAAGCCCATATCTTGGAGGGAACGTTGCACAGTCCTCACGCTGATGTTTGTTGAGGGCCCTGCATTGAATGCAGATGTTATTTGAGGCAGTGTAGCACGCCTATCGCGTGAAACGATTCTTGCCAGCCGACACTGGTCACGTTCACCCAGTCTTTTTACGGCCACACTGCTGTCGTCAGTTTGATGTTTGGCCAGAATTCTTGTATTCATGGTACACCCTTGAAATGGTAGTATGTGAAAATCCAAACTTCTCCTTTACCTCTGAAATGCTATGACCCATCCCACGAGCTCCAACTATTAAACTGTGTTGAAAATTGCTTAAATCATGATAACTTGCCATTCTCATGGAAGAAACAGCTCTATATGCTTCTACAGATGTCTACTGCTTCATAAACGCATTGGCAGACGCAACCAATGACATGCATACGTAGTGATGCTGTGTGTTTTGAATGGGCTCATCTGTACTAGTGTACACATTATGCCCCTTAAAATGTCCAACACTATCCTTAGCTTTGGAGTCTTTCCCAATATTTGGAGGAACCAAGTCCTGAGCCCCCAATACACAGAAGTGGAGAGACATTTGATTTCACTTAAACAAGGCAGTGAATCACTTCGGGACAAGGCAAGAAAGGAATTCTGTGCCATCAAGAAGAACATAAAACTCAACAACCTAATCAAGATCTGGCTTAATATACCCCCATCAGTCACAAAACTCACTGCCCCATATGGTTGTGAGGTCTGAGGTCTGTTTCCTAACAAGTCACGAAATGTAACAAACATCCAACTGTGATTATACATGCATAATTTTGCAAAAGTGTTATCGCAGCATAACGCAAAAATGCACGAAGAGCTGAAATGGGCCTTTACCCACTAATTTTAGCCCTAATCACCAACCCCCCCAAAAGCTATTACATTTTACCCACTTAAAAGAAAGCACCTCTCAAACCTTCCATAAAAAAGCCCTTATCTATAGAGAGATTAATCTAAAAAACCTCCCCAGCCCGTTGGTCCTGGAGCTCTGTTCACAAACCCAACAGACCCCACAGAGCCCCAGGTGAGCAACACATACCCAACCAAATAATAGGAAAACAAACAGCACTTGACACGCTGGAGGGAATTAATCAGTAAACAAAGTAAATTGGAATGCTACCTGGCCCTAAACAGAGTACACAGTGACACAATAACTGACCACTGTGACAGACTCAAAACTAAGAAAACATTTGATTAGGTAGATTCAGTGAGACTGACCTGGCTGCTGAGAGGCCACCGTAGGCAGACCTGTCTCTCAAGAGGAGACTATGTGTACACACTGCTAATGAAATGAGGTGAAAACAGAGCTGCACTTCCTTAGCCCGGCTAAAAATATGAAAACATTAAAGGCACATATTTCCCTCAGATCATACAGACCCACAAAGAGTTTAAAATCCATTGAAAAATTGATGAGCTCCCATATCTGTAAAAGGTAAAATCCCCACAACAAGATATGTGACCCTTTGGCATGAGGAAGGGGAGGTCAGCAGAGCACAAAGAACACTGTGAACCTAAAATATATTCATGTCTTTAGTTATTTTCCCTTGCCATTTGCATTTGTAACTATTTGCACATTTCTACAACACTGTACATAGTCTATAACATTACATTCAAACTACCTTTATCCTTTTTAAATCTGTGCGTAATGTACTTAGAATGTTAGATTTACTGATTTTATTTTTGTTTTGACTGTTGTCATTTCATGTATGTTTTTTTCCTCCACTTATGAAGCAATTTTTTCCATGCAAATGAAGCCCTTTAAATTGAGATTTAATTGAGAGACACAGAAACACCGAGTCAGGGACAGAGACAGAAAAAGACAGTGTGAATAAAGACAGAGAAACAGAGAAAAAGACACTGAGACAGAGAAACCCGGTCTGAGACCGATAGAGGGAATGAGACAGAGAAAGACAAAGAGAGAGAGAGAGGGAAAAAGAGAGTGGGAAAGAGACAGAGAGACAAAAAGAGAGTGATAGAGACAGAGGTTGATAGTTTTAACTGTTTCGAAGAGGAGCCCAGATAAGGAAGAGAGGACGTCGGATGAAGGGGTGAGGATGGGGGGAGAGAGGAGAAGTTAATTACCTGTGCAGAGGGCATGGAGGGAGAGGTGATTGGAACGAGGAAGGAGAGAGAGATATCGCACAGAGCTCTCCTCCAAAGCCCCTGACGCATACAGAAACATATTTGAGATGTGATGGAAGCGGAAGGTGTTTGCTGGAGGAGACGGGGGGGGGGGCTGTGTAAGCTCCTCTAGAGATCCCCATACAACACTGGAATATTAAACAAGAATCAATGGGAGCCAATGCATCTCTCAGCTATCTTTCACCACACAGTTCCAGACCTACAGAGACAGCCAGGTGGAGGTCTTGGCCAATAGCCACCCGACTGACTTAGGACTTGGTGACTTTGTGCTGAAGTCAAAAGAGTAGAGCATTCTCTGACCTCCACCTCTGGCAAAGGGCCCGAGGGAAGCCCTCACAGGGAAGTAAGGCACTAGATGGATGGAGGGATGAAGGGAGGATGAAGGGATGAAAGAGGAAACAGAGTAATGGGTCAAACTTCAGGACCAAATTACTAAGGCGCCGGTGCTCCGATAGTAATCAGAGTGAAGTCTGTTAGATCAGCACTCAGTGCATTTACATCTCCATCATTAGCCTTCTTATCAGACACATTATCATCATCAACATGCAGGTGGAATAAGCCTACAGAGAAACCCTGTAATGGATTTTATAAATGTCTCCCTGGTTAGAGGTGAGCTTTTCGGACCGGTCCAAATTCCCATGCCAAGGGGGTGCAGTGGCGGAACTGGCTGGAGTTCAGCACTTAGGGGGAAAGTGGTACGGCCTAGGCCCTCCGTGATTGGTCCCCGCAGACTAGCCCCGCGGCCTATTCGCTGTCTGGACCACTAATTTTGTTAAGGGCGCGAGTTGCTTCCTGTGCTGGCTAAACAGATCTGTGTAAATGAGGTTTGGGATGCCTGGGGGGTCCTGGGGGGGTGTAATGTAGCCAAGAGGACAGAGTACCACAGGGAGACAGAGAAGGGAGGGGGACAGAGGAAGTGGAGAAGGGGGTAGAAGGACAGGGAAAGAGAGAACGAGGGAGAGAGAAATATGACTACATCAAACTTGCATTAGCGTCGATTAACAAGCCTGGTTTGAGTTACTGACTTTCTTAGGTTTCCAGATGTCAAACAACATTGACCCAGCGGGCTAGGTGCTGTGCTATTACTGACACAACTGACCCTCAAGTCACTGACACATGAATGACTCTCAAACAGCACAAACATAACAGACAGACGTGAAACAAGCTCAGCAGGAATCAAACACCATTAAAGCATCACCTGACACTCAGAGGAGCCCTAACGGGAAGTGTCCTACAGGAGTCACCTACTGAAGTGCCCTGGAGGACCATTCACAATGGTTTTACTTTCTCCCAAGTACTCAAACTAGAAGGTTTGAAATGTATTAGGAAATACATTGACTTAAATACACTCCCATATATTTAACCCAAATATTTGAAAATAGTTCTCTCAAATACATTTTGGTGAACTATTCGGTGTTTACAAATAACGATTCAAATACTTTCGATTCAGATAAGTGTTTGCTTTTCCTGTGCTAAAAAAACTGAACGCTGTTTGGCTGTGTCCAATATATTAGCACGGCAGAATGACTAGAAAAGCACTCATGAGAGTTTTTGAATGATTATGGTAATAGTCAACAGACTTACAGAGACAGATGGTACGATAGAGAAACAACAGAGACACTCGGAGAAAGCTAGAAAGAGAGAGAGGGAGAGAGAGGGACAGAGACAGTGTTCTGGCTTGGGCCATTCTATTTGCTAATAAGCAGTGGTGATCTGATCACTTCCTAGCAAAATAGCCTGGCTGGATGGCAGTACAGGGGACCACTCTACCCCTCGCTAGTCTACAAATTATATTACACACTAACAGTGACAGTTAGCAGCCCAAAATGGCAGGTACCCCCCAAATCCCCACCCACCTACCTCCCGGGGGCTATGCCCCCAGTCTCCCGCCTTCCTCCCCAGGTCTCTAGTGCCCCCCCCCGCCACTCTCTCAGGGCTGTAATTACATTGGCCGGCAGCTAATAGCATTATGTTTGAGCAGTCAGCCACTTGATATTTCCAAGTTGTTGGCAGTAATTTGCTCCTATTAGCAGCTTTTACTGGGACCAAGGGTCACAGTGTAAACAAGACAACTAAGTGAGGTTTCACTGACCAGCAAACTAACGTCTGTGTCTGTGTGTGTGTGTGTGTGTGTGTGTGTG
>JACXGI010014449.1:0-12788 GCA_016801175.1 Esox masquinongy | reverse complement strand
ATTTCTGACTTGCTCATTCTCTCTTTCTCCCTTTTTGCCCTCTTCAGTCCCTCGCTTGCTCTCTCCCTCCCTCTCTGTGCTACCATCACAGTGTTGTTGTTTTTAGCTGAGGGTTTTAGTCTTTCTCCTCCTGTTAGTTAATCCTTCTTACACCAGATGTTCTCTGCTTCTGTCAGTGTCAGGGATTTAGTGAGCATGCTCTCTGCGGTCACTATGATTGGCAGATGGTCCAAGGCTGCCATCTGCCCTTTGTCCGCTTTGGGCTCCTCCCCCTTCTCACCTTGCAGTGGATTGTGGGAGAACTGTTGTCACAGTCTGTCCTCTTTGCTGTTCTGTTTCGCCCCATCTGTTGCCATGGGAATGGGAGCTCACATGATGGTTGCTAGCAGAGATCCTCTGATGATGTTTTGATTTCTGTGTCCATCTCCTCACATTCTACCTCATCCGTTATCTGGAGGGAATATGCAGAGGTGGAATACCTATACATATTTAATGTTGTTGATGGCAAATGCAGAAAAAGGTATTAAAAAAACTGTGATTCATATTTTATATAACAGCCTGTTCCTCAAAATGAACACTAGTCGAAAAAGAATACATGATTTCTGTGTAGCCTTCTAAAGGAGCCGTGCTTGTGTGTTTTGGGTTAATAATGACTACTGTTCAGGGTCAATTCTGTCTTTTCTCTCTTTTTTACTCATTCTTTTCTCTTCCTCTCTTTCTTTCTCGTTTTCAAGATCCTGTCTCCCAGGGCAACGAATAGTCCACATAATGTTTTTCAGGTCCCTAGTGTGTTTGGAAGTTGAACTCTAACTCTATAGAGATAGTTAAAGAGAGACACATGGAAAAAGAGGGGTTGGTAGAGGGAGGAATGGAGTTTCATTTTAGCCAGTAGCAGATCAATAACACTGAGTGCGGTTCTTCCCGTCATGTGATCAATAGTTGCGATAGAAAATAATATCAGGCCTGATCAACAATTTAATGGACATTACTGGAACGGTTCCAGAGAGAGGGGAGGGCTATCACTACATATTTTACATATTTCGGTGAGTGCTTCCATTGCAGTCGCTTAAGTGATGTCAAATTAAGGGGTGCTGTACATAATACTGTCATCAGCGATTGGATTGTCTCTAATCAATCACAGTTTCAAGCCAATGACACATTTGGTGGCTGTTGCTTTTTCCACACGTGCTTTGACTGTGGCCTGACCCATAGTTTTCAATCCCTGTTGAGAAGAAACTTACTTAACTGTCTGTGGGTGTGGCATAGCTTACGGCCAGAGTAGGGACTTTCTTTCTGTCCTCTCTCTCGCTTTTCCTACTCCGTACCTTGCATTCCTCTTTTCATCCGTGTCTTAATTTCATGCCTTTTTTTGTCTCATATTGACCTTCTCCTCCTTTGGCCCTTTCCTCATCTCATGTGATTCTTCTATGATGTCACACCATTCCATTTCTTCCACCTTGAGTGGGTTTGTAAAGGGTAGTGAAATGGGAATTTGATGCATGTGCTGTTTTATAATGCCAATGTAAGCGCTATTATGCTCAGCCAATGAAGTGCTTAACATTTGAATCTGTCTTTGCCCCTCTCTCGCTCTCTCAGACACTGACTGAGCCTGCTATCTTTGCTAAGGACACCATTTGTGAGTGCTTCGCCCCTCATGAGAGACTGTCAATTGCTCAAGCCCGTAGAGGGACCCCAGGTAGACCCTCTCTCTCCCGCTGTTCTGCACGCCTCTTCGTCTCCCCGTTCTTCCTTTCTGCTTCTTTTGTCCTGCTATCCTTCTGCAACTTCCCTCATAATTATCTGTTTTACATTTATGCATTCTCTAAACATCCACTCTCTCCCCTTCACCTCAAATAGGGCTATTTTATATTCATATTAAATATTAAATTAATAAAATATTATAAGTACTGTCCATGGATTTACAGTTGACTTACTGTTTACAGCATTGGTGTTTCTAAGTGCAGGGGGGTGAACAGAGTGTGAATGCAGTATAGTACATATGTGTTGTTCAGAGGTGCCTAGTTGTCAATACAGGCCTGTTAGTTTCTATTGGACAGATGGTTAGTTACTGAGGACCATGGCAGTGGGAAAGACGCTGTTCAGGTGGCTGGATGTTTGGGTCATGATTGACCAGCACTGCCCACCTGCCCTGCGCCTGATACTTTTTTAAAAAGGAAGGGGCTGGGGTGGGCGGGGTCATTGATAACGTGTCTTGTACACTTCCCTGTCCTGGAGTTGTGCGTGAAGGAGGGCAGGTGGCACCAAATGACCGTTTCTGCAGGCTGGGGAATGTGTTGCAACAGGCAATAGTGTTATACATACGTAATAGACTGTACTAAACTGTAGTGTTATATACTGTAGTATACTGTAGTGTTATATACTGTAGTATACTGTAGTATACTGTAGTGTTATATACTGTAGTATACTGTAGTGTTATATACTGTAGTATACTGTAGTATGTGTGTGTGTTACAGTGGACCGTCCAGTGCGTGTATATGCAGATGGGATATTTGATCTGTTCCACTCGGGCCATGCCAGAGCCCTGATGCAGGCCAAGAACCTCTTCCCCAACGCCTACCTCATAGTGGGAGGTACGTACACACACACACACACACACACACACACACACACACACACACACACACACACACACACACACACACACCATCGTGTGACAATTTGGATTCACCTGAATTCAATACAGTAAATAAAAGCATGAACGTGTATGTTTATTTGAATCCAATTATGAATATGTATTAAGAATACCTCATATGCTTCGCTATCTGTGTACCTTTGTGATTCTGTTGTGTGTGTGTGTGTGTGTGTGTGTGTGTGTGTGTGTGTGTGTGTGGGTGTGTGTTAGTGTGTAGCGATGAGCTGACTCATAAATATAAGGGCTTCACTGTGATGACGGAGGATGAGCGCTACGAGGCCCTGAGACACTGTCGCTACGTGGACGAGGTGGTCCGAGACGCGCCGTGGACGCTCACCCAGGACTTCCTGGAGAATCACAAGGTGCGTACGTGTGTGTCCACCTCCATTAAAGCTCTCTCAACACGTGCACGTGGTTAGGTGATGCCTGTGGCACGACACATGCCGGTATCCCATCGTGTCAGATTGTCTGCACATGCTTCCATCCTGTTTCTGCTGAGCTGGGAACAGATTCTTGTCTTCTTGTGTTCCGGTCGTTTCTCAGATCGATTTTGTGGCTCATGACGACATCCCATACTCCTCAGCGGGGACTGAGGACGTCTACAAACACATCAAGGAAGCGGGTGAGCGTGCACAAGTGTGTGGGTGGTGTGTGTACGTGTGTTTCAATGTACTTATAACATCTGTGTGTGTGTGTATTCCAGGCATGTTTGTGCCAACCCAGCGGACAGAGGGCATCTCAACCTCTGACCTGATCACTCGTATCGTACGAGACTATGACCTTTACGCTAGACGCAACCTGCAGCGAGGATACACTGCTAAGGAGCTCAATGTCAGCTTCATCAATGTAAGTGCGTGTCTGTGAGGTCTCTACATTCGGAAGAACTGTCGCCTTTGTGTGCAGTATTGCCGACATCCCTCCAACCTTCCTCCAACCTCCCTCCCTCCAACCTACCTCCTACCATCCTCCAACCTGCCTCCCCCCAAACAATCTCCGACCATCCTTCAACCACAACCCACTCCCCCTCCAACCTTCCTTTAACCTCCCTCCTTCCCTCTAAACAATCTCCAACCACAATCCACTCTCCCTCCAACCTTCCTCCAACATCCCTCCCTCCAAACTATCTCCAACCATCTTTCAACCACAATCCACTTTCCCTCCAACCTCTCTCCAACATTCCCCTAACATTCCTCACTCCAAACTTCTACTGTCCTCCAATGTCACCTCCTCCATCCTCTCTCCCTGAACCTTCTTCCAACCCTTCATTTGCCGTCCCTCGAACATTCCTTAGGAGAAAAAGTACCGCCTGCAGAACCAGGTGGATCGTATAAAGGAGACAACATTCCTCCAATCTTCCTCCAGTGTTCCTCAAAACCCCTTCCTACCTTCCACCAACCTTCCTGCAACCTTCCTTCAACCTTCCTTTAACCTTCCCTCTATCCTTGCACCAACCTTCCCCCAAGCTTCCTCCAACCATCCTCACAACCTCCCTCCAATCTCCGTCCAAAACTCCTCCAACCTCCCACCGAACATCCCTCCCTCCCTACAACATCCCTCCAACCTCCCTCCAACCTTCCTCCAACCTTCCTGCAAACTTCCTCAGGAGAAGAAGTACCGACTCCAGAACCAGGTGGATCGTATGAAAGAAAAGGTGAAGACGGTGGAGGAGAAGAGTAAACACTTTGTCTATCGCGTGGAGGAGAAGAGCCATGACCTCATACAGAAGTGGGAAGAGAAATCACGGGAGTTTATCGGTAACTTCCTGGAACTGTTTGGTCCAGATGGAACATGGGTAAGCTAAAGCTTGTCTATCATGCTATACTCAACGAACAAATGACAAGATTTTTTTTATCTGATCTACAGAGCCTCTGGAAGTATATATATAGAATGTAGTAATGTGTTCTTCTTTTGTCTCTAAACTCCAAATGTTTGAATTTAAAATGTTGCACTTTTTATACATAGTCCCTGTGCAAGTAAAGGTCTTACTTGTCTGAGCAGGCTGTTTTGCGATTGCTGAGGTCATCATTGAAGGCCGTTTTGCAATTGCTGAGGTCATCGTGTTCCTTCTTTTTATTCAAGTTCCAAAATGTTCAGATGTCCCATAATGCATTTCTTGACCTTTATTGACACCTCTTTGGTCCTCATGTTGACAGACAGCAATAACAGACTCTAAAGACAAATGTTAAGCCTATAACAAAGACTAGACATACACAGCTTTCTCATGCCTGTAAAAATAGTGACGAAAACCCCCTAAAACGTCTGTCTAGACAAGTGTCCCAATAGTTTTGGTTCCTTGAAATAGGGGGACTATGTATGAAAAATGCTGTCATTTCTAAATGGTGAAACCAATATGAGCACAAATACCCTCAAGGAAAGATGAGAACCTAAACTGTGATGTTACACTAATGGTTTGTTTTCAAATTGAAACTTTTGGAATATAGAGTGAAAACATTTATCACTGTTCCAATATTTACAGAGGGCACTGAAAAAAATGAACCTGTTGTTCAGCTTCTACCTCCAACCTAATCCAAGTGTTTGAAGTCCTCTCACACATATCTCTTCCACTCTCTATTTCTCCTAACCTTAATAGAAACAGGTGTTCAGTGAGCGCAGTGGTCGGATGATTTCCTACGCCCTTTCACCTCGCGGGTCGCCTAGCAACAGTCCCCCTCGGCAACTATCACCGTCCCGCTCCCCATCCCCTCCTTCTCGTTGGCTTCACCCACGACCAGCCTCCCCTTCCTCACCCAAGGGGGCCTCCGCCTCCTTCAGTAGCATGAGCGAAGAAGACGAGAACGAGAAGTAGTGCCCCGGACTGTGGAACGCACACCTGACACCACGCACATATTACACACGCTTAACCGCGGATATGCATCCACTCACACACTACTACCAAACACTTAAACCTTGCCTGAAAGGTGCTCTCTCTTTTTATCTACCAGAACTCACTCACACACACTCTCTCAACATCACCTTCCACACAGCGCCAAATGACTCGATGCTGAAACTGTATCTTCCAGGAAGATGTGCAAGACGGACGGCGTTCATGGGAAATGTAGTGTACTGCTGTAGCACGAAGAAGCCATCACAGTTTCTGTTGCCTGGGAAACGAAGCAGACGAGGAGTGCAGATAAGATGACACGATCGACCTGTTTTCGATTGCCCAGGTCTGACAGCGACGGTAAATAAAACAGCGCCGGTTGATCACGCCACTTCATCCTTTTATGTCCTCCTTTTCCTCTATCCTTACATTTTGTCTTCATTTCTCAGGTTATTGAGTCATATTTCAGAAAATAGGGTTAGCGCGATGCAGGGTATCTTTACAGTGAGCAGAGTGACTTTTTGCAGTGTGTTATTCCGTGATTAGGCCATCACAGGACACTCAAGACAGAACAGCTATGGCTGACACCATAGCGACCAACATACAGTAGTTCTCTGTCCTGTACAAAAGAGAATAGACTGTCTGCCCTATGCTCTCTTTTTTATCTGCATCATTCCGTGATCAGTTTCAAAGACACATCTGACCCATGACAGACCACACCGTGTCATTTCCTTTGGGAGGCTAGTGAAGCTAATTTGACAGAACAAAAAAAAACAAAGTGGGCAGAGCCAAGCACGAGCAAGAGATCCTATTGGCGCATTACGGAACGCCTCCTCTGTGAAGTGCACGGGTGAAATAGCTCACTTTGCCCGTGCTCCCGAACAATGCACTTTTAAAAAAACGTTGGGAAATAGTAGTCTAAAAAATTTAGTCTACTCTTAAAATATGCTACATTTGGGGGCGGAAAACTATCTGGATCAAACGTGTCCTTTGGAGTGGAAACCCTTCAGATTTATACATCTGGTGAACAAACTGGGTCCTTGTTCTGTGTGGACTCTTCTGTGACATCTCCGACAAGCAGATGTTCTAGTTTTCAGCGGGGGTCAAAATTAACCGCCGCTGCATTTGCTGGTATGTTTGAGAATTGCGTAAGATAACCTCCCCTGAAGTAGCCTTCTCATCACAACAATTATATGGTAATCTAGTTCAGTGAGTTCCTTTAAACGTCTGTTTGGGTTCTGTCTGTGGTATTGTAAGGGGTTCCATACCGACTGCTCGTTTTCATACTGAACAGAGATAAATAATGCACTCTAGTGGTGAAACAGTGCAACTACAGACTACCCAGGGAGACAAGGAGAGAAGGCCACTTCAGAAATTTCAGATGCACCGCAATGAATCACAAAACATCTTGTACCATAGTGACTAGTCCCCCTAGGCATAACCAACATCCCAGCATAAGTCTAGGACTTTCCAGACTAGTACTGCGTAACGACAGCACATTAACGGACAGATGTTACATTTCACGAAACTCAGGACTCGATTGGTGATTAAAAATTGAACGGAACACATGGAACTTACCATTATCAGGGATGTGATCCATTATGCCCGCCCGCCCCCAGTCTGGCTCTTGTAAACAGTGACAGCTTCTCCAACTGGAGAAGCCATCAATTCTGTCGCTTTTAGAATGTACAATTGTGACTGTGCTTTTCCCAGGAGCATTTATTAGAGGCCAGAGAGCAGGGGTTTTAGTACGGAACGGCCGGTGTTGGCCACAAATAGCCCTGTGTGACCATGAAGGTTTGCGCTAAAACCTGGTCTAGAATGAAAGCCTGCACTGCACCGGCCCTTGGCGGATGCCCCTCGTTCCTCTCATCAACGAATCACTCGCTCTCTCGTTTAGCTACGCACATACGACACAGAGGTGCCTGTGACCTCTCTCCAACTCGACATTTCGCTAGTCTCGTAGTCCACAACTGTTCCGTAGCGGAAACCTAACGTGAGATCACATAGAACCAGTTGCTGACAGCTCCTGATATCTCCCGATCCACCGTAGAGACCTTCTGGTCCCGTATGCACTAGATGTAACCCTGCACTGTCTGTAAAAACCTGGGAATGTATGTTTATGTATGTACTGTCTTATTTTCTAATGTATACTTTCAATTGACTTAATATGTAAATAAACCGAAAATAATTATCGGAAGACAAGCATCTTGGCAATTGTTTCCTCAGTCTCACTCATTCTTCAGCAGACACAGGCTCGTATTAACCTTAGTGCTGGTAACTTCTTCAATTAGCCTTGGTGCCGGTAATCAATTAAGAAAACGAACCAAACGCCAAAAAGCATTAATTTCCCACCTAAAAAAGATTTTAGAATTGTCCGGAACTGAAATGGAATTGACCAATGTATGCATGCAAAGCACAGGACACACAGTGTTTTTATTTTTATTGTAGGTTTGGATAATTGACAGTAGGCGTTTGGCGGCTTGATGCCGTCTGACTGGCTAGCCTTTACTTCACCACATGAATACACCAAAGGTACGGTTTGTTTTGCAATAAAGGAGGGGCTGCATACGCTTAGCATCACCGTTCTCCACAGGGAGGAGCTCAAAGTGCTAAGTCGATTTACCTCAGCAATACAGAGGGGACATGTCAGATGACTCCACGCCATCATGACACACTGTCATACCGTATGAACTGGATACACAATGTAAGCTACGGATACCTTTCAGGTACAAAAAGGTAAGGATCATGTTCAAGGGTCCAGGCTCGTCTCTGGCGGTGCTGGAATGAGTGTGTTCTGGTTCAGCAGAGAATTGGGAATGGATGATGTCGGGTGATCCAAGCCCCAATGACTAGTCCGCGTTTCAAATCTTATTAATCTCTGTGTAAGTTTACTATTGGTCCTAACCAGAGAAGCTGAATTAAAGTTATTCCTAGTAGAAATACACTGATGAGAGACAACATAGTGTAGGACCTATGTATTGCCAATGACCTTTTTAAGACGGAGGAAAGATCCCTCTGGAATGACTGCATCAGAGATTGGTTATCTACAGTAGCATGTAGCATTAGCATGACTGAATCAGGGATTGGTTATCTACAGTAGCATGTAGCATTAGCATGATTGAATCAGGGATTGGTTATCTACAGTAGCATGTAGCATTAGCATGATTGAATCAGGGATTGGTTATCTACAGTTGCGTTTAGCATTAGCATGGTTGAATCAGTGATTGGTTATCTACAGTAGCGTGTAGCATTAGCATGGTTGAATCAGGGATTGGTTATCTACAGTAGCGTGTAGCATTAGCAAGGTTAAATCAGGGATTGGTTATCTACAGTAACATGTAGCGTTAGCATGGTTGAATCAGGTGAGGTAAAGGCAGTTGAGGTCAAAAGCAATAAGCTACAGGAAGGATAAGGCTCACATGGTGTTTCATCTTAACATCTGCATCCTGAAAACATCTGTCACCTCCAAGCTCAGAGCAGCGTTTCCCATAGATTACCTTCTAATGGTTCTTTTCCACTGCATGATACTGGCTCAAATCTACTCGCCTCACCTCGCCTCGATTTTACCAGGGGAGCTTTTCCACTGCTATGTACTGGCTCGACTCGGCTCTACACACCTCGCCTCAGGTCTTTTTCCACTGCAGATGGTACCCTGTACCCACCCATAGTGACATCCCAGGAAAACCGCTGTGTGATGTCAATATGGGGTGTTTACCAGTTGTAGCGAGGGAGCACGCGTGAGCAGTAACTTGTCTTACATTACAGACTGCAAAAATGTTTAGAAAGCTTGGTTGACTGCTTCTGTTTGACTTGACATTAAACATAACTTGTTTTTAATCTTGGTGCTGAGCTAGTGTCTAACAGCTAGTGTCTAAGGCATGACTTTAGGGCAAACCCTGAATATTTAGATCTATATCTGTTGGAACTTCCAAATCACACCATTGAAATCATGGAACACTCTTAGGTCTCCCCTTTAGAATAAGACCATCCCCAAGGTTTTGTGATGGATGGTTGATATTTGAGAGTGGATATTACTTTGACCAGTGCAATGTATGCCAGTTAACCTATAGAAAAACCCAGAGGAGGAAAAAGACGAGATCCTTTTGTCCAAGTGAATAGGCTACAAAAACAGCAAATCTTTTGCGGGTCTCTCACAGGGGTTGAGATGGTGATAACGAGTTGATTTCAACGCCAGTGCATAGGTCCAAATCAAGAGGAATTTTGGGAAAATACGATCGCTTAAATTATGAGTCTGATTCTATGCACTGGCACTGAATTTAACCCATTTCAATGCAAGGACTCCTGGGACAGACCCGCAAAGACACGTCGTTCTCGTCTCATAAAACCATTCTCTGACACTCGATGGCTAGCAGCAGAACAGCTTGTTTTGTTTTGCTTTGCTTTACGCTGAGCTTACACCGATTTATGCAAGATGTCCCTTGTCGCAGTGAGTGACGAGTCACTCTTGTCCAATCAGAAGTCTTACGTGTTTACACGTCACCTTTTGGTGTCGCCTCAGCTCGCTTGGAACCTTGACGGAGCAGGTACTAAACCAAGTACTCCTAACTTTTGCCCAATGGAAAAGCAGAAAAGGCGGTGCGAGTAGACCCGAGTCAAGCTGGTACACAGCGGTGGAAAAGCTCCCGAAGCGAGTAGAATCAAGGCGAGTAGAGTCGAGTCGGTACCATGCAGTGGAAAAGAGCCACAATTGGGGCAAAAAAAGACAGGGGACAGATACCAAAATCAAACCCAACCAACTGGATGTGTTTTTACCACAGGCGTAAGACAGCTAGGTGGGGTGCACGCCCCAGACACGTAATAGTAGGGGAAACACTGTCTCTGTAATTACAGAGTTAACCATTCAAAGTGGCCCGGAGGATCAAGAGCATGCTGGTTAAGTTCTGCCTGTTTGTCTATCCTGGCTTTATCCCTTTTGGAATGGACTTGGAATCAAATCATAACCACAAGGCCCTTTGTCATGGAATCATTTCTAAATCTCCCTCTCTCTGAGATAACAGTATATTAATATTAAAAATTATATACACTTTCGTTCCTGATTTCTTTCTGTAATTTAAATATAATGCAATGCATAATAATTAACTTTAGTTTGTTTCACTTGTTCTTCCTGGGGCCACCCACACAGAAAATCTATGTACGGAAAGACGCGTCGCTTTGGATAAAAGTGTTACCCAAAACAGCCTTGTATCACATATTGTTTTAAGTTCCTGTCATCCCTAAAGTTTCTTAAAAGTTTTCTTACAATGTTAATAAAGGTGTTTTACAGCCATTAGACTGTAACTCTCCCTTCTGCAAGGTGTCGCAGCAGGATATGATAACTGTAGCAACCGTAACTATGACAACAACTCATACACTCAGTGCCCAGGCAAAACTGTGTCCCCAAAGGGACGGAAATAAAAGATCCCTTTTCCTTTTCTCTTTTGGGTCTGAAACACATCCCTCATCCTCTGTCTCCGCCTGCGGCCTTCCAGGGAAGTGAATGGCGAAACACAGGTTCAATAGAGTGTGGCTGATTAGGGATCGGACAAACAAAAATCACAACAGAAACTCTACCGCAGCCCAAAGAGGCTCGACCTCTAGCTTCAGTGCCTGGAAAGAACCACGAAAGGTTGATGTGGTCAGTGAAGCTGAATATAGACCGTAGCGGAATGGGAGACACACAGGGGCTGACAACATCCAGCTCAAACTGACCGGATAATCAGATAGCAGCAGTCCCACTCAGAATCAGAGGCAGACAGAAGCCTACTCCCACATTTTCTCCATTTAAATTGGATGGCAATTAACTAGACCAGACCCAGTCGCTATTGCATTGGCAACTACGAAAGAGCCAGCCCCTTAACAAGAACGGAACTGGCAATTCTTTTGAAACGGTAAACTAGCTTCATTAATCCGCCATTTTTGTTGGAGAAGATCCCACAGAGGAGGAACTGACTCGAGTAATCAGCACAAGGAGTCAGAGGCAGAGGCCCAAGCAGCTTTCTAAAGTCCACCACACGACAACAACACGAATGACTGCGTAGAGCGCGTTGTGTCGCCCCGGCAGGGAGGTCATGCCCACAGTGATTTTAGTAGCGAGGGGATCATTAAAGGGGCAAAGTTCAGCGGGTTGGGCAGACAGATGGGGGAGGGGGGTGATTGGGCAGAGTTATCTCTTGGCCTTGTAAGACGACTTGCTGGTGTCTCGCGGCTCCTTGCTCGGGTTGCTCCAATCGTCCGCCTCGGGGCTGGTCTGGTAGTGTCGCCACGCCGACTTATTGAAGACGGGCAGGCGCTCAAACGACTCGCTGGACAGGGCCTGGATTTGGGGGGCGGGGCGGGACGACAGAAGGACCAATGAAAAGAAGAGGAGGAATGTTGCTAGGTACGCTGGCAGCGCCTAGTCCTGCAGAGATTGGTGGTGTGTGTGAGAAGCGCCGCCTACCTTGAGATAAATGACTGCATCGGTACCCACTCCTTCCATGGAGTAGAGCTTCAGGTCCCCCTGGAAATATCGGGCGTACAGCCTGGAGATGGGCAGACCGTAACCAAACCCAGCCTGGAGGGAGAAGGAATGGAGCAGTGGTAGGGGGGGGTGGAGAACGGGAGGAGGTTGCGGTATAAGGGCAGCTACAGCGAGCGCTTAAGGGAAACGTCTTCAGAATTAGTTTTCTGAAATAAAAAAAGGAGTCAGAGGACCAGAGCTGTGTGTGTGCGTGCGTGTGTGCGTGCGTGCGTGTACCAGTGGGACTGTGCTGGAGGGTTCGAGGCTGGGCGTGGGGGCGGTGGAGTACATGTAGTTAAAAAGCCGGTCGATCTTCCTCAGAGGCACTCCTCCTCCTCTGTCACTGATCTGACACAGAGAGAGAAGGTTGAAGGGAGAGAGATAAAGGAGCGAGAGAAACAGGAAGATACGATACCAAATACCAATTCATAAAGCATTTATCATACATTTCACTAGAGGGTAGCATGCATAGGATGTGTGTGTGCGTGCGCATGTGTGTGTGTCTGTGTGTGCGCGCGTGTGTGTTTGTGTGCCTGTGTGTGAATGTGTGTGTGTGTATGTGTCTGTGTGTGTGTCTGTGTGCATGTGTGTGTGTGTCTGTGTGTGCGTGTGTTACCTTGATGGACAGGTCTTCTTTGCCAAGCGTGACTTTGGCCTTGACCGGAGGTAAGATCTTACTGTTCTCATGGTGCTCCACTGTGGCCCGCATAGAGTTCTACACACACACAGACACACACACAAACGGACACACACACGCACGGACACAATCACGCGCACACACACAGACACACACGGACAGACACACACACACA
>JACXGI010014448.1:0-19521 GCA_016801175.1 Esox masquinongy | reverse complement strand
TGTGTGTGTGTCTGTGTGTGTGTCTGTGTGTGTCTGTGTGTGTGTCTGTGTGTGTCTGTGTGTGTGTCTAGCCTCTTTGATCTCCTCTTTCCTGTTGTGATGGTTGTTATTACAGTGATGCGTCTTTCTGTCCCGTCCCTGCCCACACAGACATGTTAGACACTCCACTGGCTCTAGTATAAACTACTGTATGTACCTCTATATTCCTGCTAGAAACAAAAACCTTTCAGTTATTCATACTCAACTTCCAAGCTTTAGAGAGACCCTTTGCAACCAGGGCCACTTCTTCTCTAAATAGTCATTCAAGTTTTTCTGCGTTCCTTATCCTGAATAGGACCCATATTAATAACATAATAAAGGTATAGCAGTTCCTCACCTACAAATAGCTTTCTCGCACGTTCTCAGTAGCACATTTACAGAAACCAGAAGTCGTGTGTGTGTGTGTTTTCAGTTATCAATATCTCTGCCAGACACCTAGTTTCAGTTATCAGTATCTCTGTCAGACACCGTGTGTTTAGTTTCAGTTATCAGTATCTCTTTCAGTTATATATATCAACATGGAGTTTGAGGATTCTGAGTAAACTTCATAATCCCAATGAGGACGTTTCAGTGACCAAAGCATCCAGGTGTCCCAGACCCTGCAGAAGGGGTTGGGGAGGTGACCCTCAGAGGGGTTGGGGAGGTGACCCTCAGAGGGGTTGGGGAGGTGACCCTCAGAGGGGTTGGGGAGGTGACCCTCAGAGGGGTTGGGGAGGTGACCCTCAGAGGGGTTGGGGAGGTGACTCTCAGAGGGGTTGTGGAGGTGACTCTCAGAGGGGGTTGGGGAGGTGACCCTCAGAGGGGTTGGGGAGGTGACCCTCAGGGGGGGTTGGGGAGGTGACCCTCAGAGGGGTTGGGGAGGTGACTCTCAGAGCCCTGTCCCCCTATACCTGTTCTATTCGAGCCCTGCCTCTGCTTACAACCTCATGTTGACAGTTACAGTTGAGGAGGGGAAACTAATCCTGACGCCCCCCCCATCAGAGATAGCTATACAGGATGGTTGAATAGTGTGTGTGCTGTCTCAGGACTCCTGTGGCAGCCTCATTAGGCCGACCGCACCAGCCTCAGTGGAGCCTCAGTGGAGCGTTGGTTCTGCTGCTGTTGTTGTTTATATGATGTGAAACCCCCTGGCAGCTCCACTAACTGCTATCCTATCCAGGTCAACAGCCGGCGAGGGATGAGCCGAAGAGCCCTGTTAAAGCCGTACAACCTATTAAACCAATACGGAGTGTTTGTGTGTGTTTGGAGTGGGGCCTGAAAACCTCCCTGGCCGACAGGCTCGGCTCTCGTTTGTAAACAAGGCATTAAGATTCAGATAATCAGATTCTGCAGGTAGAAAGCTTTGGGTCTGTTATAGGTAAACTGAACATCTCTAAAGATTTTGGCTATTGTATGATGAGACTCGTGGCTCTCCGCTGCTGGAATTTGGGGGTTGTAAGAATCTAAAACTGACAATTAGAATAGAACTGTATAATGTTTTCTGGGAGTGCATTTGTCTGCCCCACACCTAGATATTCAAGAAGGTATGGGAGCCCTGTGTAATGATTGGAAACACCTTTTCGATTTGCCAGTATAGATTGACAAAAAAGTTTTTAACTGGGCAAACACTGCCTTTATACTAAGGAACTCACTGCCATACTCAGAGGAGTAGAAATACATTTTTAGAAGAACTTCCAGTGCATTTTCTTCATTAAAGGGATAGTTCGTCCAAAAATCCTATTTTTCTCAAAGTCTACTCACCAAAAGAGAATCCTGAAGACACAGTGTCATTTTTTCAAACGATCCATTATTCAGCTCTGTCCCAGTCTGTAATTAGCGTTATTAGCATCGTCCAAAAGTCATGAATGGAAACGGTTCGTCCCCCGTTTCGCAAAGCTGCATTATAAGTGGATAACTAGTCTGAAACACTCCGAACAAAGTGGTGTTGTTTACCTCAAAAAACATGACAGTGTTGTATTCCTCAAAATAAAGTTTTTATTTTCGCAATGTAATTCTCATTTCAAGTAAACAGGTGCTTCCTGTGTTTACCGGTCAGTTTTGTTCACAAATGTCTCAATCCACATGTTCTTTGGCGAACACGTTAATCCCCAACTCTTGCCCAGAATATCCAGAGGTAATGTATACTTTGTGTATTATAGCATAACAATCAGAAGTATTACTTACAAACTGTCTTGTTTGTAGTTATATTGTCCCGATTGCAGAGCAGGTAGTATTTATTTTCAACTCAACACCCAGGAGCAGGCAAACAGTGTGGTAAAATGTGATCAGGCAGAAGTCGATCCAAAGGAAATCCAGAAGTTCAAACTTTATCAAATGCACTGAATAGCACAGCGTCATCCTGCACGAAGAAATTATTGTGACATGGCACACGACATCTACATAGTAAGAATTAAGAAATATATAAAGCTAAAATAGAGCAAAAAACATAGCAATAATACAGACTAAGATAAGCTAAATCATAAAAATGGAAGGCATTCTAGGATTGAAGATTTTAGAAAGCTATCACCAACTCTTGAAGGGGCTTAGTATTTCGGTGATTTGGAGCTGGGAGGAGTGCACCGTTCGTTGTGATTAGGATTTGGAGGATGTTGGGATCTGGAGGATCTTGGGATCTGGAGGCTATATGTCGTCCTGGTGATGTGGTTGAGAGATGGAACTGTGAACAGACCTTACAGATATGGCAACGAGTGAAACCTCATGCCTCCTCTCCCACGTCCCTTGTACCTTTCTTAGGACCACAGCATTTTACACAATTACAAATAGTATTCTGATGTCCACCAATGAAAATAGGCCTGCTAGGTGAAGCAACCTATCTTCACATGACTTGTTGAGGCTAAAGTTCACGCTCACCTCGATGACATCACTGCCGAAGAACAGACGCTGTGTATGGTGGCTATAGGAAGTAGTTCACTAGTGCCAGTTTGAATTCAGACAATTTCGCCGGCTGTTTCGTCAGTGTACAGTTTAAAAAATCGATGCTACCACGACAGATTACTGAATGTAGTTTGAAGTGTTTTGGAGTAGTTTTTCACTTGCAATGCAATTTTGCGGTAGGGGGACAAACCGTTGCCATTCATTAATTTGGACAATGCTAATAAGGCTAATTACAGACTGGGACAGACCTGAATAATGGATTATTAAAAAAAAAAAAAAAGGACTCTGTGTCTTCAGGATTGTCATTTGATGAGTAGACTCATCAAATAATATGAATTTGTAGTACAAAGAAAATGATAAACTCTGATGTATGGCTACCGTAGTGGGTTTACCGTAGTGGTCGATGGTATGGATTATTTTATTTTTTTTAGAGCTGATGGCCAGTGTTTACTGCCGATATACAGTATAATGAAATTTGAAAATTTGGATGCCTAAGAATAAACAGAAATGACAATTACACAAAGTTATTAAAGTTAAGTAGTCTTTTTACTTAAAAAACAGAAAATGTGATTCAGAACAGACACCACATTGCAGACTGCTGCTGGGAAGAAATTTGAAGTAACCCAGTTGGCTACTTAAGCTGTCTGAAGACATTGGATTATAACTGTAGTTGGCTCACTCATCACTTTTAGAGCCTTGCTGCTGTCTTTGTTGTCTACAGTTTTTTTTTAAAAGCGTTTTAGTCATTTAGCAGACAAGTTTATCCAGAGCAATACAAAATGTGACTCATGATAAATAACAGTGATCTTCACTGGCGATAACGCAAAAATTAAACACTATAAATGTTTAACAACTGCACTTGCGAACATCACACACAATATACTAGCAGCTTTTGTCAATCGTTTTTTTAGGTATTTTAGAGGACATGGTTATTTCCATATTACGAGTCATCTTATCCAACTATCTACAGTTTACATATATAATTGCTATTGGTCAGATCAGCCGACCCTCGCTAGTAGCTTTCTAACATGCGCACAGTTAATCAAATGGTTAGTTGCCTAAATGCGAATATTCCATCAATAACCTGACCAGCAACCCAACTCTATCTTGTCATTAAATCTACTCAGTCAAGACCAGATTAAGAGGGTTAATTATTGTTGCAAGTAATGGTCCTTCCTATTAGCTATCCACTTACTTATCTGGCTACTACTCTCTAGCTTACTTGTTGCGTACATGTCCGGGCACGTTTTTGGTGAGTGAAACAAGAGGAGGATTATTCATCAAGTTAACTAGCTAATGGTTATTGGCTGAAACGGCTGTGAGCCAGCAACCATGCATACTGCAGAACACCGTAGGTCAGGGGGCGAGAGGAGGAGCGTGCGTGTGCGTGCTTGTGCGCGCCCGTGCGTGCTTGTGCGCGCCCGTGCGGGGGGAGGAGGTGGTAAGAGAGGGTGCCAACTAAGCCCGCCAGAAACGTGCACCCCTTTGAGTCCCCAGGACCAGGATTAAGAAACACTGACGTAGAGGATCTGAACGAAGTGCTGGTAATATGATTCATCTCCAGCAGCTGTTCAGGAGGATCTAACGTCGCACACGTTCTGATAGAAATGTGTTGTGTACAAATGATGGGATTCTGCCTTTGGTTTCATTGATACGTGTACTGGTCTCTCAGCTGCTGTTCTCTAGGCCTGATGGTCTATGGTTGTGTTGGTCTCTAGGCCTGATGGTCTATGGTTGTGTTGGTCTCTAGGCCTGATGGTCTATGGTTGTGTTGGTCTCCAGGCCTGATGGTCTATGGTTGTGTTGGTCTCCAGGCCTGTTGGTCTATGGTTCTGTTGGTCTCCAGGCCTGTTGGTCTATGGTTGTGTTGGTATCTAGGCCTGATGGTCTATGGTTGTGTTGGTCTCTAGGCCTGTTGGTCTATGGTTGTGTTGGTCTCTAGGCCTGCAGGTCTATGGTTGTGTTGGTATCTAGGCCTGCAGGTCTATGGTTGTGTTGGTCTCTGGGCCTGCAGGTCTATGGTTGTGTTGGTCTCTGGGCCTGCAGGTCTATGGTTGTGTTGGTCTCTAGGCCTGCAGGTCTATGGTTGTGTTAGTCTCTAGGCCTGCAGGTCTATGGTTGTGTTGGTCTCTAGGCCTGTGGGCCTCTCGGTCTGCTGGCCTCTGTCTGCTGGTTTCTCTGCCTCTACTACCAAGCTGTGGTGATGTCTCAAGTTTGGAAAGACCAGAGTTCTCATCATGGTCTCAGAAGACTAGTTAGACATGCTAACTAACTCCAGCAGCGTGTGCCTGTCCGTCCTGATGTTCTGCACAGTGATAATTAGACCGGATATAAACCCAGATGCCTGTTTGGAGTTCAAATTGAACAGGAGTACAAATTAAATACAAGTGTTTAATTGTAATTGTGAATTTATACTTTTACTGGTGTGGAACTGTCCTTGATGTTTATGTTTTATTCACTATTATCTTGGTATTATTTCACCAGAAGTGTGTTATAGGGGCCGCTGCTCTAGCATTGTGACGGACCAGCCTGCTTCAGTGTGTCCGTGACCCATTCAACTCTGAAACATTTAAGCTTGTAACTGCCTGCTGTCTTGTCTACCGTCTGTCTGCCTGGCCCTGTTCTGACCCCGTAGAATTCCTCAACCAGGATGACTTCATAGAACTTCATTTCCTTCCTCGTTAGTGTCAGTCATTTGTGGTGGGCTCAGAGTGTTTTGACAACCTCCTGGCCTTTCCCCGTCTCCCCGGTCTCGCTCCCTCCCTGTATCCCTCCCTTCTTTATTTGTGTGAGTGAGCTGTACACAGAAAGTTGGAAGGGCTTGTTGTTTCGTGGATTCTGCTCGATGCCTGTACTACATTTGGAAGTGCCTAACTAGGGAAATGCCTTTTAAATCAAACAAGGAGCTTGGGAGTTGTAATCAATTACACATGAGAAGCAGAAACAGCTGGGTTACGCACAGCAACAAGGCCTGCGTGGTATTAGAAGAATATTCCATTATTAAATTAGAGGCAAATAGCCCCTCCCACTCTCTGTGATACCAAGGATTGTGGAGGTCTGTTCAGTCCTGTTACTTCACTCCAGATGTTCTCTGGTCAGGTCATACAGCCTTGGTGATGGGAGCTTGTTGGATGGAGGTATCTGAACCGACGTCTCAGTTTGGTACGGTCAGACTGCAGGTGTCTTTGTGGTCTTTAAAGAGGAGTTTAGGAAGCTGACTGATTCGACTGGCGCATGCCTGCTGTCTTGTCTACCGTCTGTCTGCTTGGCCCTCTTCTGACCCTGTAGAATTCCTCAATCAGGATGACTTCATAGAACTGCACTTCCTTCCTCGTTAGTGTCAGTCATGTGTGGTGGGCCGAGGGTGTTATGATAACCCGAATACTCTCTCCTCCTCTCTCCTCTTTCCCTCCCCTTTCCTTTTTACATCTCCCTCCCTCTCTTCTTCCCTCTCCCCTCCTCCCCCTACATCCTTTCCTCCCATATGTTTGGATATGAGCTACGCTACAGAGAGGCTGGTCTCCTCCCCGTCTCGTCTATTCATAGTGCTCGTCTTCATTATGGGTTTTTTGTAATGAGGGTTGTGGTTTGATCAGTCGTATTAGCATCAGTGGCTCATTAAACACTAGGACCTGAGCAGAGAGGACACACTCACACACACACATATGTTATAATTGGATTGCTAGCCCTTTGGGGTTGAGTGAAGGGGAAGGTTGTGAGTTCAGATCCCCAGTGACACCAATCATTCTCAGCTCTAATGGATAATGTGTCATACTAGGCGCATGGAACCACCCCCTACAAAGCCTTGTAATGGACAAATGAATAATAATGTGTCCTGTTCTGGGGGTTTCCCAGACTCCCTGTCTTATGAAGCTGTGAAAATAGATATGATTATTATTCACTTGGACTAGAGTTAAAGCCATAGACCCGTCAATCTCAACCCTGCACCTCAAAACCAGTTCAGATGAGTGTTTTCGTTCCAACCCTCTAATCAGGGACTTATTTACACCTGGGACATCACGTGAGTGATATTAATGATGTGGCAGAACAGAAATCCAGTAGGTCTACGGACCTGGTTGTATGAGAGTTGAGTACAGCTGCCATAGACAATTGGTAAAAAGTTTTTAAAAAAATTGCCAAATTGTAAAATATTGTACTTGGTTGTTATCTTAAGAAACAACCAGTGTTTGAATGTATTACAATATGTTGACTGGTTATTGGTGTTTTTACTCTTTTGGGATGGCCCGTATTAGAGACCCTGGTATTGTCAGTGTTCCGCTGATAGATCAACTGGGCACAACTGTGATGCAGTAACTTCAGACCATTACACCCCTCAACTGCGATGCAGTGACTTCAGACCATTACACCCCTCCACTGCGATGCAGTGACTTCAGACCATTACAACCCTCAACTGCGATGCAGTGACTTCAGACCATTACAACCCTCAACTGTGATGCAGTGACTTCAGACATTACACCCCTCAACTGCGATGCAGTAACTTCAGACCATTACACCCCTCAACTGCGATGCAGTGATTTCAGACCATTACACCCCTCAACTGCAACGCAGTGACTTTAGACCATTACACCCCTCAACTGCGACGCAGTGACTTCAGACCATTACACCCCTCAACTGTGATGCAGTAACTTTTAGTATATGCTTTTCATATTATTTGGTAAGTCCATATTTAGTAGGAATTCTGACAAAAACAAGGAAGCGCTGAGCTAAGTAGGTCTGGGTGACAAAAAGGTGATATCATGATATATTTCTGTAGTAACAGTGACTATCTGATGCCTAAATGTTTTTTGTGTGCTCCATAAAACATTATTTTCAGGTTGTCTTGTTGGGCTTAACCATTTCTTTTTGTAGACAAATCACAACATTCAATGTTCTTAATGGACAGATTCGGCTAAACCCCCTTTTTTAAGTACTGCCCTTTATTTTCCATACCTGGACTACAAATTCTTTTTTTTTTTTATCCCATCTCCACTTATTGGTAGACTAAATATTCACATGATTCTCTCTACTAATGAAAAACCGCCTTCTAATCATGAAATTAAGTAGTATGTTCTTGATTGGCCATAAAAAAGCTCAACATTCAGAAAAGGGCCATAAATGTTGATGGACCTGGGACGTAGAGACTCTGAACTGCCATAATGGCAGTTAAATTATTCAGAGTGCTTGTAGACGGCTGTAATAAATTGTAGAGGTCTTTATTGGTGGTAAGGCATAAGTGTTATTTAACATTGTTATAAACTGATTACTCTTCTATTGAGTGCTTTTTAACCCCCATCCGTTATACACACACACACACACACACACACACACACACACACACACACACACACACACACACACACACACAAACACCCATCAATTTTCCAGCCTGCCTCTCAAGTGAATATGGAGGAGTATTGGAGGGTTGATTGAGGGCTAACATTGGACCCTTCCTTTTGGCCTGCAGCCAATGAGACACGTGAGCAACCCGGCAGCTCCCAGCACAGTCATGGCTCCCACTCTGGCTTCTGTCAGAGTTTCTCTGAGTGGAGTGGTGATGAGTCATGGCTGGTGAACTACCAGATGCAAAGACGAAATGTAGCAGGCAGCTTTGCGTGTGTTTGTATAAATCATACTACTTAACCTCAAAGACCAAAGGGACACGTCACTGTGGTCAAAGATGTCCTGACTTGGTTGTAGTCATGATGTGGTCCCCAATAACTCGAGAAATAGTTGTATTTTTGGGGTGTGTCTAAATAAGTATTAACTTGTGTTCTGAACTACCCAAAATGCACCATTGTCAAATGTAATAAGGAGAACCTTTTGAGCCGATCACTACTCTCACTGTCTTGGGCCGGCTAATGTTATCCTCATCCATCCCCTTCATCCTGTGCAGTTGTGTGTTTCTGGGTTATTGGAATGTGTCTGCTTCGGAATGTCCTCACTATGTAATTGGAATTCATGTTTTTTATGGTGATTTGTGACAAAACTACCTTGGACTGGCCTGCTAGCTAGCTATCTAACGTTAGCCACTAACGCACATCCTCTGCCATTTGCTGCTGTAAACAGTACTTACTGTACTCTCAGAGGAGAGCAATACAGCAATCTGTTGCCAACATTTTAGAAAGTATAGAAAAAAATTGACTTAAGGGTTGAGTGCTGGGATCCATGCAATGCTAAGTGTGAGCTGTGGGAGCCGTGGTGATTCGGTGTATCTGCACCATGTAGCTACACTGAAGCTGAGATTTGTAGCAACAAAAAGAAATAAATGAGCCATTACTGTATCAATAATGACTAATCCCTGACTGTGACCTCACTCTGCACAGTTCTCAGGGAATGTTGGCCATGGTATCAAGTATCAAGACACTAAACCCGTGTTAAAGTCAAAACGCTCAGAGAAGGTTCCGCTTTCTGACCTGGCCAGTAATAGACGTGTGAATGTGTTAATGTCTAATGTCTCTATAGCCTGGTAAAACAGATTTATTTTGGCACCCTAGCCTGGTCTCTGAATCGGACTGTAATAGACGTGTGAATGTGTTAATATCTCTCTGCCCTGCACTGCATAAATAGACAGGCTTTAACTGATCCGCCTGTTTAGTGGCTGGCGTCTCTGTGCTTTAACTGACCAGGGGCCTTATTTAAGATTGCTGATCTGGGATCAGCTCCATGCCTGTGTGCATATGAAGAGGCAGAGCTAACAGGCCGGCCGTGGTTGGTGTCATCCCCCATTCTCTCCGACCCACTTGTCTCCCTCTGTCCCCCTTCACAGCAGCAGCTCCAGACCCAGCATCTGTCCCACGTAGCCCACGGCGGCCCCCCCCTCATGCCGCCGCACCCCTCAGGGCTCCAGCCCCCTGGCATACCCCCCGTCCCTGGGGCGGGGTCTGGGCTGCTGACCCTGGGTGCTCTGGGGAGCCAGGCTCATCTACCTGTTAAGGATGAGAAGAACCACCATGACCTGGAGCCCAGAGGTGAGCCGTGGGTTACCAAGTGCCTGAAGTCAATGAGCCTTAATACCAAAGTGTACATCAAATATTAGAACGATAAAGTGGCAAAAAAAGTTAATCATTTATATCTGAGAAATGTAATTGGCCTCCAGGTAGTTAGAAAAATGATCCCAGTAATGGCTGTGAATGACCACGGGCCTCCCATTGTGTTGTTGCCAGATTTAGGTGCCAAAGCACTGTGTTGTGATTCTTACAATTGTAGTTAGGGATGCGCCAATTCGATACTGGTATTGGAAATGTGTCCGGTATTGGCCAAAAATAGAGGATTTGGTATTGGCGACACTGAGCCTATGTAATGAGCCGATACCAGAAAACAAACAGTCCTAACAAGGTGTGGGCTATGCCTACTGACCTCAGCAACAACCACAATATCTGCAGTCTGGAATTACTTTACACAACTACTAGTTGCAAACTTTGCAAAGCAAGTGTTTCACGGGGTAATAGTTGAGAAGCTTGAGCTTGCTAGCTAACCCCAGCTATCTGAGGCTTTCTATTTAGAACTTTGTCTTACTATTTGAAACAAAATAGAGAAAAAGGTATGAAGGAGGAATACTGGAGTTTAGGTGTAGATACAGCAAATTACCTCAAACATGATGTGAGCTCATAAAGCTGGTTGAGAGAATGTAAAGAGTGTCCAAAGCTGTCATTTAGACAAAGGGTGGCCACTTTCAAGAATCTACAATTCTAAATGTATTTGGGTCTTATTAACACTTTTTTTAGTTTCAACAGGATTCCATTTATGTTAGTTCATAGTTTTGATGGCTTTACTATTATTCTATGATTTGGAAAATAGTAAACAAATAAATGTCCTTGAATGAGTAGGTGTGTCCAAACTTGACTGGCACTGTACATCAAACATGATGAGATAATTTTGATATTATACATCAAAATTCATATCCTTATATGGACCTGTATTTTTCCTCCGTCACTAAGCAAAGCCTATATGCGTTCTTCTTTATTCTTCCACTGTTTGTTGAAATGCAGTCTGGGTAATGAGGCTGGTACATTGTCAGGACCTGACTGGCTGGATGTCTGGTGGGACCGATGAATCACAAACCAATAAGGGTTCTGCCCTCTCATTGACCTGCAGACTAATCCGTCCTTCTGTTTTGATACATTAACTGAATGGTGTTTTTCTTTTCATGGCTCATCATCGCTGATCGTCATCTTGTCATCCCCACGTGCTATGAGCAGAGAGCATGGTGAGTTCTGCCAAATTCCATTCCTGTTCTTCTGCTGTGTGCAGTTTGACATGAGCACGCATGTTCCTGATCACGCGGTGCCAAGTGAGAATTCTTCCGTCTTTTAAAACATGTTAATCCCTTGTTGTTCACGCTTTGGCATGTTAATCTGCTTTCTATAAAATGATTAATGAGAGATGAGGTTTGTTCTCTAATCCCTGAGGCGGGGTTTAATCCAGAGGGGTTAGGGATGTTGGTATCAAGCTGCTGCTGCACAGATTAACACTACGCCAGCTCTGTTCTCATCATAGAGTATAGACTTGGACTTTTCCTTCTTAAAGGATTTGTTTGATCCCCTCTTTTCTTCCACTGTCTCATCTCTCCTTTCCTCTCTCTGTCTTTGCCGCATTTCCCCTTTCTCTCTCTGACTATCTATCTGTCCCTGTCCTTCATCCATGTTTTTATTGGTTTTGGGTTCTAGATCGCTCCTCTTAGCCAAATGTACTAAACCGTGTATCTCTGCAAGGAAATGTGGGAAGGTTTCTGATAAGTCTGTGATTGGCTGAGATATTGAGACCTCAGGACTATACAATTTTCTCTGACATTTTGGACAAAATTATTTGTACAACTATGGTATTAATTTAAGATGTATCTGATTTTAGAATCAGCCAATACCCCTTAAGAATTGGTGTTAGACGGTTATATTGCAGTCCAATCACAAAGTGCTGACAAAAATACAATTATTTAACCTAAGGTCTTTCAGTCACGAAAGGAATCATGGCTTTATATTTTTGTTTGGTGTAAATAAATCGGCCTGCTTATAGTAATAGTTAGGATGTGTTTAACAATTACTGAACTGCTCTGAGACATTCTGCGTACTGCACCGAGTTTTTCTTAATTCATAGACTAATGTTGCTCAAATACAGTAGTGTATTACATTGTATTTTAGTGGTTGTCAATGTCCTGTTTACTGATGCACACAGTTGCTATTCTCCCGCTTCATAATTGACTTTTATAGCTCCCTTCTTCATTCTTCTCTTTCCACTGCTAGGCTTCTTCATTCCTCAACTCTGAAATATAACTCATGTTTATTGATTTCTCTATTCCAGAACAACTCCGTCTCCCCATCGGACAGCTTGAGGACAGCCAGTGAGAAACACCGCAGCTCTTCAGACTTCAGTCTGGACTCAAAGAAACGCAAGGTGGAGAAGGACAGCCTGAGCCGCTACGACAGTGACGGGGACAAGAGCGATGATCTAGTGGTGGATGTGTCTAATGAGGTGTGAGATATGTGCTCGGTTTCCTCTGCACTTAATTTGCTGTTAACTTTATTTACTTAGTTTACTTTTCTTGGTTCTCTCCAGGATCCAACTACCCCTCGGGCTAGTCCTGCCCACTCACCTTCCGAGAACGGCATTGACAAGCCCCGCCCCCCGAAGAAGGACACACCCACCAGCCCTGCCTCAGTAGCGTCATCTGGCAGCACGCCCTCGTCCAAGAACAAGGAACTCCATGTAAGAACTGTGTGTGTGTTCGTGTGTGTGTGTTCGTGTGTGTGTGTGTGTGTTCGTGTGTGTGTGTGTGTGTGTGTGTGTGTTCGTGTTCGTGTTCGTTCTAAAACCTAAAAGAGAAGGAAGAGGAATTCTCGGGGAGGAGGACAAGGAGAGAAACAGATAAAGAATCCCAGAGTGAAGAGACGATCCAATCCAGTCTGACAATTTAAGTAGAAACTGAATTTAATCCAATCTAGTTGTGACAACCCCCGTTGTCCCTTCAGAGCTTATAAACTACTATTTATAAAATCAGAAAAACCTCTTACAGCTACAATAGAGATTAATCCCTCGTTCACTGCTCGGATATAATCTTTGTCCCAAAAGCCCCCCTAGTCTAGTATATAGGGCACTAGTTTAGGCTTGTAGGGCATAGGCTGCCATTTGAGACACGACCTTAATCTGCTTTCAGAGCAGAATTATTTAACTATAAAACGGTGACTTTGGTTGAATACGGTGAGCTGCCGTTGGAGACCCAAAGAGGCTGGCTGATCCATCTGCCCCCCCAGACAGGAGACCAGCCACAGTATTATCATTTTATCCCCAGAGCTGTCTCCCCTGTCTCTGTAATACGCCTTTCATACTAAGCCTAAAACCTGCCAATTTGACCGTGCATTGAATCATTTGCCGTCTTTTATTTCCTGAATGGTATACGAAAGGCATATCGCGTCAACAAAGCCGATTAGTTTTTTTCAGTAGAGACTTAGTGGTGATTCTGGTGCGGTTTAATGTTACCTTTATGCCGAGGTATCTTTTCCTCGCTCCGCAGTCTATCGTGGCGTGGCTGTAGGGTGGCACAGCGCCCACCTGGGTCAGGGATCTGGTTTCACTGAGATGATGCACAGCCGTCTAGGTTGTTTATGTTACCGGATTGGTCAAAGTAAAAACTGAACTGTTCCGTTGTCAGCTGTAGGGACAGAATCTTTAGAACAAAGAATTGGCACGCTTGCTTACAAAGTACATTGCATTGCTATCTAGCCAAGTTAATTGTTAACACCAAACTGTGTAATAGCACATGTTTACCTAAGCCCATGACTACTACTCCATCAAGCTGTTAGTGAGTAAATAGCTAGGACAACTAAGTCAATGCATGAAGGCTGTCTTTAGCTGAGTGCACTGGTACAACTCATAACTACTTCCCAAAATCCTAGCTTACTACCAGAGTTGATAGCCAAAACAAAACACATGCATAATGCAAAGCTGGCGACATTGCCGACAAAACTAGCTAAAACAAGTTCCTTAACTGGTTCATGTTTGTTCCGTCAAGCTCATCTTCGCAAAGAAGCTGCCCCTAAATGAAGACTCACCGTCATCAGTCTGTAAATTAGAGTGTTTTCTCTGGGATGCTAAGTCAAAAGCCGCTATTCAAAGCAGCATCTTGCACACGAGTCTACAGGCATTTCTGCAGACATTGAAGCAACAGGAACAAGGCAGCTGGCTTTGTAATAACTCACAATATTTGCTGGCACATATAACTTTTATTTTTTATTTGATTTAATCTTTATTTAACCAGGAAAGGCTCATGCAGATTGGCCATCTCTTTTCAACAGTGACCTAGCCAAGATGGGTGACAGCAGGTCATTATTGGGCAACTTATCAACAGTCGCTAGCTAGCTATTGGGGCTGATATTTAACTTGGGCCTGATGCGGTTAGCAGCATCCCTTTTGTTGCATATTTATTAGCAATTTTTATTGAAAAGGGATCTAACAAACAGTAATTCCTGAAGTCACTGAAAAGAGACTCCAGTCAGAGTTCTTGTCACCCCCCATCTCTGTCTCCTCTTTCCAAACTCACTCTGCCTGTTTCCCACCTGTACAGAATGACAAGTCATCCACACCAGGCCTGAAGTCGACCACGCCCACCCCCCGTAGCGACGTCCCAACCCCAGGAACCAGCACCACTCCCGGGCTGAGGCCCATCCTGGGAAAGCCCCCCGTCATGGAGGGACTGGGTCAGTACTGCCGCCCGGTTGCTAGGCCCATAGAGGTGGAAAGAAGGCTTGTCTGTGGAATAATGGCTTCTCTGACAGCAGTGTCACCATGCTAATCAAGAGCCCTCGTTCTACCTCTGTGGCCTCATTGACACTGTCCTGGTGTATTCATGAGGCTCCGTGTTCTCCTCCATAGTGTGGTTCTCCTCTCATCCATTTGACTGGCAAGACAGGTAGACCCCCCTGGGGCATTGCTGGCATCTGTTCTTCCAACTGACAGAATGTGGCTATAAGTCTGTCTTAGTCTCTCTCCATCTCTCTCTGGCTTTATTTCTCTACGTCTCCCTTTCTCTCCTTGATTCGTTTTGTTTTTTACATTTGAAATGCTTTATTGGCCTGAGGGAAATGCATACTTGTCGAATCAGAACTTGGCCTCTCTGGATACCGAGGCATTTGGCTGGCACCAATCTGCATGTTTCTATGTCCGGCACTCTCTCTGCTCTGACTTTGCCCAGTTGTATTCATCGGTAATGTAATTCCTCTCTCTCTACCAGTCTTGCTGTTTCTCTCGCTTGTTTTCTCTTTCAGTTTCTCTGCCTACTTCTCCTTTCTTTCTCTTTCGCTCCACCTCCTTCATTTTCTCTCCTTCTCCCCCCCAGCAGCCCCCGCCCTGCGGACCCCCCTGTCCATCGCTGGCTCCTACCCTCCCTTTGCTATGATGGGTCATCACCATGAGATGAACGGAGGTCTGACCAGTCCTGGGGTCTACGCTGGGTTACACATCTCCCCTCAGATGAGTGCTGCTGCGTACGGACGGGCCCCTATGGTGAGACCCTGCCGCTAACACCTGCTGGCTAGACAACGTTGTCTGTCCTGTTGAAGAGTCTGTACCAGTGTGCATGTTATGTTCACGCAGGTAGTGTTGTTTGTCATAGCTATCTGTACCATGGGAGTTAACACTACCTAAACGTGCTGTTGGCGGGAGGTAACTGTAAATGTGTTGTTTCCATGGGGAATAACTCTGTGTAAATGTGTTGTCTGTGAGAGTTAACACTAGATTAATGTGTTGTCTGTGGGAGTTAACACTAGATTAATGTGTTGTCTGTGAGAGTTAACACTAGATTAATGTGTTGTCTGTGAGGGTTAACACTAATGTGTTGTCTGTGGGGGTTAA
Organism: Esox masquinongy; assembly: GCA_016801175.1. Taxonomy (NCBI): domain Eukaryota; kingdom Metazoa; phylum Chordata; class Actinopteri; order Esociformes; family Esocidae; genus Esox; species Esox masquinongy. The sequence goes on along the minus strand of JACXGI010014448.1, from coordinate 3,768 downwards.
CACTAGATTAATGTGTTGTCTGTGAGAGTTAACACTAGATTAATGTGTTGTCTGTGAGAGTTAACACTAGATTAATGTGTTGTTTGTGGGAGTTAACACTAGGTTAATGTGTTGTCTGTGGGGGTTAACACTAGATTAATGTGTTGTCTGTGGGAGTTAACACTAGATTAATGTGTTGTCTGTGGGAGTTAACACTAGATTAATGTGTTGTCTGTGGGAGTTAATACTAGATTAATGTGTTGTCTGTGGGAGTTAACACTAGATTAATGTGTTGTCTGTGGGAGTTAACACTAGATTAATGTGTTGTCTGTGAGAGTTAACACTAGATTAATGTGTTGTTTGTGGGAGTTAACACTAGATTAATGTGTTGTCTGTGAGAGTTAACACTAGATTAATGTGTTTTTTGTGAGAGTTAACACTAGATTAATGTGTTGTCTGTGGGAGTTAATACTAGATTAATGTGTTGTCTGTGGGAGTTAACACTAGATTAATGTGTTGTCTGTGAGAGTTAACACTAGATTAATGTGTTGTTTGTGGGAGTTAACACTAGATTAATGTGTTGTCTGTGAGAGTTAACACTAGATTAATGTGTTGTTTGTGAGAGTTAACAATAGATTAATGTGTTGTTTGTGGGAGTTAACACTAGATTAATGTGTTGTCTGTGAGAGTTAACACTAGATTAATGTGTTGTTTGTGGGAGTTAACACTAGATTAATGTTAACACAATATTAATGTTAGATAAATGTGTTGTGTCCATGGGAGTTACCCTTGTGTTAATGTGTTATATCCGTGGGAGTTAACGCTGGGTAAATCTGTGTTGTCCATGGGAGTTAATGCTGGGTAAATGTGTTGTGTCTGTGGGAGTTAACGCTGTGTTAATGTGTTGCAGGGTTTTGATCCTCACCCCCACATGAGGCCAGGGCTACCAGCCAGTCTCTCCTCCATATCTGGAGGCAAGCCGTAAGTACTCACCACCATAACCAAGTTGTTACCAGAACGATCCCAGTACTCACCACCATAACCATGTTGTCACCATAATGACATTAGTACTCACCACCATTACCAAGTTGTTACCAGAATGATCCCAGTACTCACCACCATAAACATGTTGTCACCATAATGACATTAGTACTCACCACCATTACCAAGTTGTTACCAGAACGATCCCAGTACTCACCACCATAAACATGTTGTCACCATAATGACATTAGTACTCACCACCATTACCAAGTTGTTACCAGAACGATCCCAGTACTCACCACCATAAACATGTTGTCACCATAATGACATTAGTACTCACCACCATTACCAAGTTGTTACCAGAACGATCCCAGTACTCACCACCATAACCAGGTTGTTACCAGAATGACACCAGCTCTCAACATAGTACTGTTCTGAATGAAGCCCTCCAGTTTTCAACCAGTCAATTACATGGTCAGAATTACTGAAGTGTCGGTCTCTCTCAGGGCCTACTCATTCCACGTCAGTGCTGATGGCCAAATGCAGCCTGTGCCATTCCCTCCAGATGCTCTGATTGGTCCGGGTATCCCACGACACGCCCGCCAAATCAACACGCTAAGCCACGGGGAGGTGGTGTGTGCCGTCACCATCTCCAACCCCACCAGACACGTCTACACTGGAGGGAAGGGCTGTGTCAAGATCTGGGACATCAGCCAGCCAGGCAGCAAGAACCCTGTCTCTCAATTGGACTGTCTGGTATAACCAATAATATTACTGATATTGATAATTAGGCATGCACCGCTGTATCTGCCAGCAGTTGGTATCAGCTCAGCATACTGTAGCCAAAAAATGTAATAATCGTTTTGGCCGATTGCTATAAATCTGCCAGATATTTCAGAATGATTGTGCTTTTCCAGCGTTTCCACTGCATTCCTTCATTCATTTATACTGTTGTGCTCTGTCATAGCAAAACCATAGCTGACACAGCAAGAAAAAGGAATCCTGACATTAACTTTTTGTTAGACACATGAATTGCATTTTCTTTGTATACAGATAATCTGTTTAGTTATAAGTGTTCTTAAGGTTATTGAACTCCTGGTGCTGTTCAATAACCTTAAGAACAGACAGGGAATCCAGCACACCCTCTGCGGACTGGAACCATGAGAAACTTCAGAGTGTGTGCTGTCTTCATTAGGGGAGAGTGACAGAGCACACAGTAACAACGTGTGCAGTACCGTAGTTTACCGGAGTGGATCGTTGAAAGATTCCACCACAAGATACTTTACCCCGAAATTCAGTGGGAGCCATTGTTTCTGTTTTCTTCCATTGTTTTGTTCACAGGCGTGGTGGTTTTCAATATTAGTTTGATTTTAAAGTGCAACTGCTAGCAAGGTCAAATTACCTCAGGATAGTCTGATTCTAGTCAATTTACTTCAGGATAGTCTGATTCTAGTCAAATTACCTCAGGATAGTCTGATTCTAGTCAAATTACCTCAGGATAGTCTGATTCTAGTCAAATTACCTCAGGATAGTTTGATTCTAGTCAAATTACCTCAGGATAGTTTGATTCTTGTCAAATTACTTTAGGATAGTCTGATTCTAGTCAAATTACCTCAGGATAGTCTGATTCTGGTCAAATTACCTCAGGATAGTCTGATTCTAGTCAAATTACCTCAGGATAGTCTGATTATAATCAAATTACCTCAGGATAGTCTGATTCTAATCAAATTACCTCAGGATAGTCTGATTTTAGACAGCTAGCGAGTGGTGGCAAACAGACGCCTGTAAGACATCATGCCGCAAATCACCCGTGGACTCCACAACAAACCCGCCCAAACGCTATTTTTTCTATACAACCCTGTCTGAAAATCAACCTGCCCTAGCCCATTTTTGGCACACTGTCATTAAAAATAGGCCAATTTGGCAACACTGCTACAAGTGCTGTTGTCTTTGTTACCATGGTAACCTCCTTTCAGGCACAGCTGAACCTTTTCAATCTGTGATTTTTCTTAGCTCAGAATAGCCTATAATTTTCTTATAGGTGCATCCCTAATGATGATAATAAGTCTGAAAACTTAATCTAAAACCACAATAAATACAACATAACTGCAAGTTAAAGCAAGCCCATAGCATTACTTTCCAATGTAGTGTTACTGATTGACTATTCACTGATACAGATTTGTTTGATTTAGTTGCATAGACTGTAAGTGGTCCCTGTCAACAATAGCAAGATATGGGCTGGCCAGGAACTGTATTGACTCTCCCTGTCAGCAGTAAAAAGAAATGGGCTGGCCAGAATCCATATTGACTCTGTCCCAATCAACAATAAAAAGATATGAGCCTGCCAGAACCCTTATCGACTCCATGTCTATCAACAGTAGAATAATATGCGCTGGCCAGAACCTGTATTGACTCTGTCCCCTTAGTGAAGGTAGCCCCCTGGCCCAGTGGCATGGCTCTCTGTCTTCAGCACTGAAAGGAAAACAGCCTTCTGACAGGGACACCAGCCAGACCCCCAGTACTGATGCTGTCTGCCCTCTAACTGAACATCTCCCGTCTGCCTGACTGTCTGTGTCTGCCTGCCTGTCTGGCTGCCTGTTTAGCTGACTATTTGTCAGCCCTTCTATCTGTCTGTCTTCTCTGTCTGCTTGTGGGCCTGTCTGCCCGTTTGTCTTACTGCCTGTCTGCCTTACTGTCTTTGTCTGTCTGTCTGTCTGACCAGAGTGAACTGCCACTGCTCCGGCTAACTCGTGTGTGTGTGTGTGTGTGTGTGTGTGTGTGTGTGTGTGTGTGTGTGTGTGTGTGTGT
>JACXGI010014447.1:0-19560 GCA_016801175.1 Esox masquinongy | reverse complement strand
AGTACTGGCTGTGTGCTACATGTGACAACAATCTCCCGTATTCTTCATATGAATGGGGTAGGGTGGCAAGACGGAAGCCTTTTCTTACAAAGAAAAACATCCAAGCCCGGCTGAAGTTTGCAAAAACAAACATCAAGTCCCCCAAAAGCACGTGGGAAAATGTGTTATGGTCTGATGAAACCAAGGTTGAACTTTTTGGTCATAATTCCAAAAGGTATGTTTGGAGCAAAAACAACACTGCACATTACCCAAAGAACACCATACCCGCAGTGAAGCATGGTGGTGGCAGCATCATGCTTTGGGGCTGTTTTTCTTCAGCTGGAACCGGGGCCTTAGTCAGGGTGGAGGGAATTATGATCAGTTCCAAATACCAGGCAATTTTGCCAAGAAATCTTCAGGTGTCCGTTAGAAAGCTGAAGATGAAGTTCACCTTTCAGCATGACAACGACCCAAAGCACACATCCAAATCCACAAAAGCATGGCTTCACCAGAAGAAGATTAACGTTTTGGAATGGTCCAGCCAGAGCCCAGACCTGAATCCAATTGAACATCTGTGGGGTGATCTGAAGAGGGCTGTGCACAGGAGATGTCCTCGCAATCTGACAGATTTTGCAAAGAAGAGTGGGCAAATATTGCCACGTCAAGATATGCCATGCTAATAGACTCCTACCCAAAAAGACTGAGTGCTGTAATAAAATCAAAAGGTGCTTCAACAAAGCATTAGGTTAAGGGTGTGCACACTTATGCAACCAGGTAATTGTGAGTTTTTTATTTTTCCCCCTCAAAGATTTCAGTTTGTTTTTCAATTGAATTGTTCACGTTATAGGTCACATTAAAGGTGGAAAAAGTTCTGACAGGATTTATCTTTGTCTCATTCTTTTACACAAGAACCTGGCATTTTAACAGAGGTGTGTAGACTTTTTATATCCACTGTACCCCTGACTAAAGGCCTCAATGTGGGCGTAGTCAAACATTTGACCCCTCCCACTTTTTTTGTCCATCTGAGATTTGACATTCACACACTGAATACAAACACACGTTTACGCAAGGCACACGTTGAATACAAACGTATTTCATTTTTGAACATCGTAAGAAATATTATATAAAGTGGTACCAGCCAGAGTAGGCTGTGTGAGTGGAGTGGAGCGGACCAGATTGAAATCCGCTCTTCGCTCTCCAAGCAAAGGTTACGCTCCACTCTTCATCTTTCCCATCGCTCTGTTTAAAACAGCTCTTCACAGGCAGGAAAAATAATTGCCACTCCAAAATCGCTCTATTCAGTTTTTTATCACCTCATAATTCAAACAAAATCCGTCAATTTTGTGATTATATATGTTGAGTAGGCTACTCGTTTTTTTTTAAATATAACCAAGCCTTATAGTATTTTAATGAAGGCGAGCTTGTTTTTATTAACAACAAGAAAGGATGAGGATACAGTTTAAGTAATCATCATTTCAAACAGTGACGTGCAGAATGTGTAGGCATTGCCTACCCTGGGGTTTTGGAAGAAATAGAAATATGATATTGTGTCCCAAATGAATATTTTTTTCTGCCGCGATTATTGATTTGTCAACATGAATTTTCTTTTCATTACTCCAGAAAATTTCATTTTGATTTTGTGGATTTAATTACAAGAAATATGTGCAGAGGTAGTGTATTGGCTAAACTGCTCTCCACCACACCCGCTCCTTCAAATGTTGCGGGCTCTGCTCCTCAAAACGTTGGGGGCAAAAGCACTGCTTTCCAACCAGTTCTAGTGAATGCAAACAATTTTGACGGTTGGCGCATGTGTAGTACGTTCGCATTCTTACAAATTAGTATGGAAAAGCACAAGGCCTCTATGTTTTGGTGGCGTAGTTATATTGCTTCTTACCAATCAAAATATTTTACCTACTGGCTCTCCAGTCCCATCTAGCACATCTAGCAAAGCAAACTGACCTAGCTAGCTATGGAAGTGCCAAATTCATAGTCGCATCTAAAAAAGGGTGACCAGCCGTCCCCGTTTTCCGGGGACAGTCCTCATTTTTGGTGGCCTGTCCCTGGCTGGAACTGTTCCCGGAAGTTCAACTGAAGTTCAGACAACATGGAATGATGTCCTGACGCCTCAGAATTCTTGTTGACACTCTAGCATCTACAGTGTGTTTAGTCTTCAAGCAAATACAACAAAATGCAGGCACATGCAATGTGCATGTATCCATCTTAAAAAAATAAACTTCCCAGCTTCATTTGGACCACCACATGACCTAGCTGATTTTGATTTATTTATATACCATACTGCTTGTTATGTGTGTAGAGTAACCGTGTGGTTACGTTGTTTAAAATACAACCTAATGACATCTACAGTATGCAGGGTTTATGGTAGGCTATATACAACATGTACCAGAGTTAAGGGCTGTTGTTAGGCACTCTGCAAAGTATAGGCATATAAAGATACAGTAAGGTCTGGAAATAATTGGACACTGTTTTCTTTTTTTGGCTGTTTACCAAAATATTTTCTAGTTACAGTATAAATAAATAAAGAATATGTGCTTGAAGTGCAGTCCCGCAGCTTTAATATGGGGGTATTCACATCCAAATTGGAGGAAGGGTTTAGAAATTATAGTTCTTTAATATGCAGCCCCCTCTTTTTCAAGGGACCATTGACTCAAAAGCTATTTCATGGACAGGTGTGGGCTATTTCTTCATTATTTCTTCCTCAGTTAAGCAGGTAAAATGTCTGGAGTTGATGCCAGGTGTGGAATTTGCATTTGGAAACTGTTGCTGTGAACCCACAACATGTGGTCAAAGGAGCTCTCACTGCAAGTGAAACAGGCCATCTTTAGTCTTCAAAAAAGAAATTCCATCAGAGAGATAGCAGGAACATTAGGAGTGGCCAAATCAACAGTTTGGTACATTCTGAGAAGAAACGCACTGGTGAGCTCTGCAACACAAAAAGGCCTGGATGTCCAGAGGAGACAACAGTGGTGGATGATCGTAGGATTCCTTCTATGGTAAAGAAAAACCCCTTCACAACATCCAGCCAAGTGAAGAACACTCCAGGAGGTAGGCATAACATTATTCAAGTCTACCATAAAGAAAAGACATGAGAGCAAATACAGAGGGTTAACCACAAGGTGCCAAGCATTCATAGGCCTCAAGAATAGAAAGGCCAGATTAGACTTGGCCAAAAAACATCTAAAAAAGCCAGCTCAGTTCTGGAACAGCATTCTTTGGACAGATGAAACTAAGATCAACCTGTGCCAGAATGATGGGAATAAAAAAGTATGGAGAAGGCTTGGAACGGCTCATGATCCGAAGCATACCACACCATCTGCAAAACATGGTGGAGGCAGTTTGATGGCATGGGCATGCATGGCTTTCAGTGGCACTGGGTCACTAGTGTTTATTGATGATGTGACAGAAGCAGCCGGATGAATTCTGAAGTGTATAGGGATATATTGTCTGCTCAGATTCAGCCAAATTCAGCGAAGTTGAGTGGACGGCGCTTCACTTTACAGATGGATGAAGACCCAAAACATATTGCGAAAGCAACCCAGGCAAAGAAATGAAATATTCTGCAATAGCCAAGTCAATCACCTGATCTCAACACGATTAAGCATGCATTTCACTTGCTGAAGACAAAACTTAAGGCAGAAGCTGAGGTTTAACTGGGGGCTTAGACTAGGTGTGCCTTGCTGACTCGCTCTAGCAACTGCTTGTGATGGGTTTAGGCACCTGCAAGTTCAAGGTGAATTCACAGGTGATTACACTACCGTTCAAAAGTTTGGGATCACTGAGAAATGTCTTTGTTTTCAAAAGAAAAGAAAAAATGTTGTCCATTAAAAAACATCAAATTGATCAGAAATACAGTGTAAACATTGTTTATGTTATAAATGACTATTGTAGCTGGAAACGGCTGATTTTTAACGGAATATGTAAATAGGCATACAAAGGCCCATTTTTAGCAACAATCAGACCTGTGTTCCAATGGCACATTGTTTGCTAATCTAAGTTTATCATTTTCAAAGGTGAAGTGATCATTGTTGTTCTGAGAAATCAAGACTATTCCATGCGAGAAATTGCCAAGAAACTGAAGATCTCATACAACGCTGTGTACTACTCCCTTCACAGAACAGCGCAAAATTTCTCTAATCAGAATAGAAAGAGTGGGAGGCCCCGGTGCACAACTGAGCAAGAGGGCAAATACATTAGTGTCTAGTTTAGAAACAGGTGCATCACAATGTCCTAAACTGGCATCTTCATTAAATAGTACATGGTAAACAACAGACTCAATGTCAACAATGAAGAGGCGACTCTGGGATGCTGGCCTTCTAGGCAGAGTTGCAAGGAAAAAGCCCTATCTCAGAATGGCCAATAAAAAGAAATTGATTAAGATTAGCAAAAGAACACAGACACTGGACAAAAGAAGATTGGAAAAAAGTGTTATGGACAGACCAATCCAAGTTTGATGTGTTTGGATCAGAAAGAAGAACATTCGTGAGACGCAGACCAAATGAAAAGATACTTCAGGAGTGCATGATGCCAGCTGTCAAACATGGTGGAGGCAATGTGAAGGTCTGGGGGTGCTTTCGTGGTAGTCTTATAAGAGATTTGTAGGAGGAAAGTGTTAAGAATATTTCATTGATAAGAACTCTTAATGGAAGTAAGTACAAATACAAAATTTTGGCACAATTAGCGGTTTAATTTACTTGCAAGGAGAGACGCGTCAAAAGCTTACAGAATAAACCTGTGAGGAATCTCTGAGGAAAAACCATGAACAGTCAGTATTTATTACAGTTAAAAGGGGTGTGGTAAGATACTGCCCAGCTGCTATATGTCAACAATACATAGGTTTTGCCCAAAGGGCAGGCTGTCCCCCCACCTTATCCCAAGGAACTAAGGACACTGCTTATTCATTCTCGAAAGACAACATTTGTTCCTTATCCTTCCTGCCACAAATGTTTACCCAAGTAGGGGCAAGGGGAACATCGTAAAAGACAGTCAACCACATTCCTGAATAACAAAGAACAGATACCCTTATTGGTTTAGATTAACAGATGGTCAGAGTACCCAATGATCCACTGATATGTCAAAAAAAAGACCAGAGTTACATACCAGGAAATAGAAAAGCAGACATTTCTCAAATGTACATTAGTTCAAAAATTTCCATAACAATCCGTCCTCTTGATACCGAAGCAACCCTCGGTATCAATCCTTAAACAATTTACTTATTAGGATTTAGACTGCAACAATACAGTACTTTTTAACAACATGATCTTTTTGATATCATCACCCTAGTAATTAGAGAACGGAACAAATCTGAAATGGCTGAAACCTCATTTACATGCTTCTGGACCATTACCTGTGTTGTAAACTTAGAAACACATATTTTTATTAAACAGGACAAAAATATACCACAAGCAAACAAAAGGGCAATAGCGGTAATCACCATTTAGACCAAATTTAAGTTGGCCTCACTCAGCTGATCAGGAATGGCTGATGGGGTATAACAGTCCTTATCTGCCACGGTCATTTTGTGTTGCCACATCCGTCCTACCGTGTGCCTGCCAGTCTGCTATTGAAAATGGGATAGTGGTTAACATCGTGGACCGTGAGAATGTTGGCATGTGTTGACAGATCCAACAATCAGTCATGTTCATGTGCTTTGCATAGTCAACCATTATCCTAACCACTTTTACACGGAAATAAAGAATCCAGATACAATTCCTATTTTTTTGTACTTTTCAACTCCCATCTGTACTAGATCAACTCTCAAAGTAATCGTTACAATTGGCCCTTAAAAATCCACATTTTAAACAAAAGGTACCATGGTTGTACCATGGTTGTAACCAGTCAAAATCATAATAAAAATTAGTATTCAGTGTAGCCGAATTAGAATAACAATATTGATAATGTCGCCAGTAAATCGGTTTCTTCTCTAAGGAGCTCAAATGAGGCTAAAACCCAATTTACACCCCCCCCCACCCACCCCACACACACAATGCACTCCAGGGGTCTGGGCTTTTGGGGTCTGTGTCTGTACCATTTTAACCAAGTAAAACTTCTCAACTTGGTTTTCTAGAATAGAACTTGATGCAGAATTACTTACATGGGTACTAAGCAAAACTTAGTACCCATGTAAGGAATAACAAAAACATGCTCCCTGCACCTTTTTACCCACTTATTCCATAATGCATGAGATTAACATGATTACTTCTATTCAAATATCAAACAAACAAACTGAACAGTCACATTTTCTTAGTCACTATTCGTCCCAACAAATTAGTTCTTACTAAACCAAATCAAAATGGTAAGATGTATTCTACTCAACCATAACCATCAAACAATGACTTTACATCAAACAAACAATTTCCAAAAAAACAAATTAGAAAAACACTGTGACTAGAAACTAAGGGCTATAACCGATGCCAATTTTCTGTCATAACTATGCAAAACAGGAAAAACCCAATTGTTCATGTAACTCTTTAAGTACAAATTTAATTCGCTTTGGACTCTTTGTTCAGCTCTTTTCCATCATAATTAATCATATCATATTTCCCCCCCTGCTTTCACGTCATAAAGTCAACAGAAAATGACACCATGAGTGAAAGCAGGACGGACATGAAAATTGGTTGTAGGGACGAATCCAATATTCATTCAACAAGGAGTCGCAAACTGAATATTCAGCAAAAACAAAATGAAAATGATAAAACACAACATCCACAAACAAAATCAAAAACGACAAATGTCAACCCTGTTCGCTTGTGTGAAGGAATTATAAACCATATAACCTATTGACACATTTGTCTTACACAGCAAAACAGCTCTCAAATTTGCATATCAACAGCACCCAAAATTAGTGTTTTCACAGGCAATGGCCAAACTACCTTGTGACAACACAAACATAATGGCTTGATGAACCTCCTAAATTGCAGGGAAATTTGATTATTTTTTATTCCAAATAGTGGCGGTCAGCCAAACGTGAAATCACAACATTCATGCATATTTTGACCACGTCTGTGTTTCTATTGACATCAAGATGGTCCTATCAACAACAATGGGGTTGGCTTAAGGTCTCTACCTAAGTTTTCAGGTGGTCACAAAACCAGAAATTTCAATGGTTAAAGCTACTGAGTGGAAAATATATTTAGCCTTCACTCAATGTTTGATTATCCCAAAACTAAATATACTCATGTTGGGGAAATAAGCACATGAGACCAGTCTGAACACTCAAATTTAACTCTTAGTAATAGGCCACTCTAATTTAATGGGAAAGGTTGGTAGGGGCCATCCCAGGGGGTCTGCCCCCCTTCCTGAAGCCCCCGACTGTACCCACGTATGGCAGGCCATAAAGAAAGGCCAAATGGATTGTTTAAAATGTTCATGAAACGTAAGTTTCCACACATTAAAAATCTGACATGGCCCTCTGTAGTAAGAGACGTTGCGCTTTACAACTTAGCCGATATCCTACGTTAACTGAAGATTTAGAAAACTCCCAAAAGTGGTGACGTTGACAGAAAGCAGATGTATGACGTCACTAAAATCAAGGCACAGTAAGTAATCCAAAGGACACTCAATGTAGGCCTTAAACACTGTTATGATATTTACTTTTTTAGCTCCAGTTCTATAAGAGGAGCGTCGCCCATAGGGGCTTCGCTCCTATTGGTTTACCCCTCTGCCAATAGGCAGTCACTGAAAATTTAAATATGCAAATCACACCTCTCATGGCCATCTGCCCCATGGCTATAAAAGAGGTCGTCATACTCTGTTCTGTCTCCCGACATACCTTTCTTCAGGAGAAAAGCAGTCAGTGACTGGTCAGGGTATGAACCCTATGGGCGACGCTCCACTCATAGATCTGGAGTTACGAAAGTAACTATCGTTCTATATCGTGAAGCTTTGCCCATAGGGGCTTCGCTCCTATTGGTTTAGGGCAAAGCGAGCCAGCACAAGATGTACTCCCTGCCGGTCTCCTACCCCACCAACGAGATAAGTGCCCAACAGGACGGTTCAGGCGTGGAAAAACCATGACACCGAGCTGCTTCCACCAAGCACATACGTTTGCGCACTGAGAAACAGCCCCAAACGAATGCACACACGGCACCAACCCAACCGGTACCTCCTCAATCAGTCTAGACTGAATCGGAGCGTCTGAGGCCAGCCCAAAGAACCCGCCGAGACCCGGACTCGGCGCACAAGCAGACACTCAAGCACACATAATGCGAGCGTCTCACTAAAAACCGCACAGGCACACCGGAGTATCGGGCGGAACCATGTCAAATGCACCATCCCAGTAGCTCAACGGATCCAACTCACACCCCAGTCTCAGCCACACTGAGCACAGAATGAGCCAGCGTGCCCGCAGCCATGTCACGCAAGTAAAACCGGACAAAAGGCGACGGCGTCCCCCAAGACGCAGCAGCACAGATGTCCTCCACCCCCACGCCCCTAAACAGAGCAGCCGAGGCTGCCACCCCACATGTGGAGTGGGCCTCAAACCCCCTAGGCGTAGGAGTGCCACGTGACTTGTAGGCCAAATCAATCGCCTCACACATCCAGTGAGACAGACGCTGTTTCGACAACGGCTGGCCCACCTTGGGGCCACCGTAACACACAAAGAGCTGGGGCGCGGTCCACACCACGGCCGTGCGCTGCACATACTGTGCCAAAGCGTGCACCGGACACAGACGATGCAACCTCTCCTCCCTGTCTCCCGCATGGGGAGCCCCAGAAACACCACCAGTTGACTGGGCTGAGGAGCGCTCTTTTTCCAGTTCACCGCAAACCCCAGGCGTGTGAGCTGAGTCACCAACCTGAACGGCCAACGATGGCCTGTCTTGCACTCGAAGAGAAGACCACAGGGGGCAGTGCGCGTCCTCCCGGGACGCAAACAGATCCACCTGTGCCTCCCCGAAGCATCTCCAGACCTCGGCCACAATGTTGGGATGAAGACGCCACTCGTCGTCCCAGGGACCTCCCCGAGACAGCAAGTCCGCGCCCACATTGAGCTCTCCGGGAATGTGAAGGGCCCTCAGAGACCTGAGGTGCACGTGTGCCCATTCCCAGATCTGCACCGCTAACAGGTGGAGGGGCAGAGACCTGATCCCGCCCTGCCTGTTTACGTAAGCAACCGCCGTGCGATTGTCTGACCACACCAACGCGTCCTGTCCCCGCAGGGTCAATGCGAAGTGCAGCAGCATGCGTCTGATCGTGTCCAATTCCAGCCAGTTGATGTGGCGCTCCGACGGAGATCCCACCCCTCTGACTGAACGCGACTGGCATGTCCCGCCCCAGCCCGTCAGGGACGCATTCGTAAAAACCGGGACCCGAACCAACACTCTGCCCATTGGAACCCCACGCAGCAAAGTGTGCGGGTCTCTCCAGTCCGCCAGGTCCGACTCCAGAGAGCTCGGGACCTTGATCAACCATCACCGGTGACGCACTGGATCCAAACGGAGACGGGCGAACCAGCGTTGAAGGCCCCTCATGTGCAGCAGGCCCAGCAGAAACACCATGCGGGCTGAAGACATGAAGACCAACAGCGACATGACTGCGTACACCCACACCGGGCGCAACGGCGGGACGTGGGCCAGGGCCCGCAGAGTGGCCACTCTCCGCGCCTCGGATACGCGCGCCTCCATAGACACTGTGGATAACTGGAGCCCCAGAAACACCACCAGTTGACTGGGCTGAGGAGCGCTCTTTTTCCAGTTCACCGCAAACCCCAGGCGTGTGAGCTGAGTCACCAACCTGAACGTGTGAACCCGGGCCTGTTCCGCCGAGTGCGCCAGAACCAAAAGGTCGTCTAGGTAGGCCAGAACCCTGACCCCTGACACCTCAGCGGTCCCAACGCCGCCTCCACACACTTGGTGAAAGTGCGGGGGGCCTACGCGTATCCGAACGGAATCCGCGTGTACTCGTATGCCAGGCCCTGTAAGGCAAACCGCAGGAACTTCCTGTGGCGCGGCAGAATAGGAACATGGAAGTAAGCGTCCTTCAAGTCGATGCTGACGCAAAAATCCCCGGGGTGCACGCACTCCAGGAGACTTTTCATCGTGAGCATGCGAAACGGCCTCTTCGACAAGAATTTGTTTAGAATGCGCATGTCTAGAATCGGCCTCATGCCCCCCGTCTTCTTGGGCACCAGGAAGTAAGGGGAGTACAGCCCCCTCTCCCTCTGCTCCAACGGGACTAGGGACACTGCCTCCTTCTCTAGAAGGTCCGCAATCTCCTCCTGCAGGGCAGCGACCTTCAGAGGAGACACCATTACTGTCTCTACAACCCCTGAGAATGGGGGAGGCGGGCAGTGGAACTGCAGCGTGTAACCCTTCCTTAGTGTCCCGTTTAACCATCCCGGTAGCATGCATAGCCGACACCACTCTGAGTAAAACAGAGAGAGCGGGCGAGCACGCAGCTGGGGAGCTGTGGCCAGCCACTGACTGTACGCGTCCTCGGCCCCGACCGCCGCGGGGGGCCGTCCACAAACAGCCAAACCGCTCCAGGTGGGGCCAACTCGAAAGGGAGAGGAGGACGCATGCGTCACCTGGGCTGAGCTGTCCATCTCCCCATTGGTTACAGCCGTAACCATGGAGATAGAGGCTCCAGCAGGTGGTGCAGCCAAGCCTAGCCGGCCAGATACCTCAGTGGGTCGAGCAGAGAACTCCACCTCGCCCAACAGAAACCTGCCCGGGCCCCCACCTCCACCAACCACACCTGTGGCGGCAGAATGGGAAGCCACAGACTTATGGAGTCGGAGACCGCCGCCCTCAGTCAGAGACTGAGGGCAGGAAGACCAATCACTAACCGTACCCGGGCCTGCAACAGCCGTCTGCAATGAAGGCTCACTCACTGGTAAACCTAAGCCCGAGCCTTCACGGACGGTAGAGCCGGGCGCTTGTCACTCCAGATGCTCAGGCCCGAAGACCAGGGAAGTCGGCAGTGCGGGTTCCAGAGGCGGGATGCCCCTACTCAACGTTTCCAACTGACCCTCCACCGTGGTGAATGCGAGGTGGGATTTGACCGTGCCCCAGGTCATGAAGGGGGCCCCCCACACCTCCGTGTACTTACGCAGCGAAGGGAACTCCGGCGCCGTGGTCCGCAGCGGGCGGCGGGCCCGCGTCCGGGGCCAGCGGTCTTCCCCTTCCTCCGGCGTGGGCACCAGCATCGGAATGCGCAGGCGCCGGGCAGCAGCGGAGATGGCAGCGAAGAAGTCCTCCTTCACTGCCGGGGGGTCGACACTCATGTCCTTCGGGGGGGCGACCTCCTCCTCCGAAGAGGAACAGTCGGAACAACTCCGCACCCGTTCAGCCGAACAGGGGAGAACAGTTTCAGAGATGGGCGGAGCCAAAACCAGGCCAGTCCTCTCAGTCTCCGACCCCAACTCCTGAAAAGAGTCCTCCTCAGAGAGGAGAGAGAGGACATCGGCGAGAGGGACCTCCTCGGCGAAGTACGCCAGCCTGTCCATCCTCACCTGTAAAGGGAGGACGGCGCAGGCAGTGCACACCGGCTCCTCAATGGCGCCGGCGCAAGCATGCAGTGGACCCAGACACGCACAGCACAGCGTATGCGCATCGAAAGCCGGGTCTAGCTCGCTACACCGGGCTAGAAGAGACCGCACCAGTGGTCGAAGAAGTTGAAGCCATCCTTGGCTTGCTGGGAATCACCATTGATTGCATACTAAACTTTACTCAAGAAGAAAAAAGGGAGGCAGAACAGAGTATGACAACCTCTTTTATAGCCATGGGGCAGATGGCCATGAGAGGTGTGATTTGCATATTTAAATTTTCAGTGACTGCCTATTGGCAGAGGGGTAAACCAATAGGAGCGAAGTCCCTATAGGCAAAGCTTCACGATACAGAATATCAATACTCTAATTGTTCATTATTCAATTTACAATTATAGATTTAAAAACTCCATTAACGAGTATCAGGCGTTGGTTTTAAAAGACAAGTATTATCCCAGTTACCATTGTAAATACAAACAAAGAGAAACTACATTATTTAACCAAACCTAATTCAAAATAGAACACCAAATTTTATTGTGGGCAATAAACAGGCATTGGCTATTTTACCCGCTTTAGCAGGCCGTGACTATATTGGACACAAATTCAGTCTTCATGGGAAACAATGTGTTTTCTTAACGAGAGCCCATTACCATATGGAGTCTGCATTCTACCATTCCAAACAAGGAGAGACAATTTTTTAACCTTTAGTGAGAAACCATGAGAGTATATTTTACCAGATTTAGAACATTGTATAAAATCCTAATTCATCAGTCAATTATCGTAACGTGTGCCAGCTAACAGCACAACACGGGATAGAAAATTACAATCCCGTGAAGTCGGCTCTTTGGCAAAGGCCGACAGAGTGGTTCTCATCAGAGAAACACATTAACGACAATAAATGCCATTCGGTTTAAGTGTACACTAAACAAAGCAAACCCTGGCGAATTCTCAAAAAAAACTTCCAGGTTAACATCAATCTCGGTGAACGAGACCATATATATATACTTCACCGAAGAAATCAAAATGCAGGAATTGGAACCCTTGTGCAAAGGGAATACCAAAAGAGAAAATGCATTTACTAGGCCGACCACAACACAATGTCGACAATTGCCCGGGACTTGGGTCATGACAACTCAAATTTGCCTATGTCCTCCGAGGACTGGGGAAAACAGTGCGACAGGGGCTAATCTGGACACGGAACAACAAGGGCATTTTCTTTAATACAGTAGCTATAACTGAAATACCCCCCAAAAAATTACTCCTACAAACCGTACTTTCCCAAATCCATCAGTCCTGACATACTCAAACCAACCACTTATTTTACTAATACCATGAAAAGCTATGAATCCTGTATCCTCTAAAAATGTCTGAGAAAAAACAGGGTTGTGTTAAGGAAAGATCTCACCGGTTGATGTTCTCTGGTCCGTCTAGCGTGACAGTCAGCACACCTCCCCCAGGCGGTTAGTGTTCTTGCGTGTTCCCGTTGGGTCGTACCTGGTGATACCAGCATGGTACAGTGAGGGAAAAAATTATTTGTACTTGTACTTGTAATTATTTTGTACATTTGCCCACTGACAAAGAAATGATCAGTCTTATTTTAATGGTAGGTTTATTTGAACAGTGAGAGACAGAATAACAACAAAAAAATTTTAATGAGTGAAATAAGTATTTGATTCCATCTCAATCAGAAAGATTTCTGGCTCCCAGGTGTCTTTTATACAGGTAATGTGCTGAGATTAGGAGCACACTCTTAAAGGGAGTGCTCCTAATCTCAGCTTGTTACCTGTATAAAAGACACCTGTCCACAGAAGTAATCAATCAGATTCCAAACTCTCCACCATGGCCAAGACCAAAGAGCTGTCCAAGTATGTCAGGGACAAGACTGTAGACCTACACAAGGCTGGAATGGGCTACAAGACCATCGCCAAGTAGCTTGGTGAGAAGGTGACCACAATTGGTGTGATTACTCGCAAATGGAAGAAACACAAAAGAACTGTCAATCTCCCTCGGTCTGAGGCTCCATGCAAGATCTCACCTCGTGGAGTTGCAATAATCATGAGAACAGTGATGAATCAGCCCAGAACTACATGGGAGGATCTTGTCAATGATCTCAAGGCAGCTGGGACTGTAGTCACCAAGAAAACAATTGGTAACACACTACGCCGTGAAGGACTGAAATCCTGCAGGGCCCGCGTGGTCCCCCTGCTCAAGAAAGCACATGTACAGGCCCGTCTGAAGTTTGCCAATGAACATCTGAATGATTCAAAGTAGAACTGGGTGAAAGTATTGTGGTCAGATGAGACCAAAATCGAGCTCTTTGGCATCAACTCAACTTGCCGTGTTTGGAGGAGGAAGAATGCTGCCTATGACCCCAAGAACACCAGCCCCACCGTCAAACATGGGGGTGGAAACATTATGCTTTGGGGGTGTTTTTCTGCTAAGGGGACAGGACAACTTCACTGCATCAAAGGGACGATGGACAGGGCCATGTACCGTCAAATCTTGGGTAAGAACCTCCTTCCCTCAGCCAGGGCATTGAAAATGGATCGTGGATGGGTATTCCAGCAATGACAATGACCCAAAACACATGGCCAATGCAACAAAGGAGTGGCTCAAGAAGAAGCACATTAAGGTCCTGGAGTGGCCTAGCCAGTCTCCAGACCTTAATCCCATAGAAAATCTGTAGAGGGAGCTGAAGGTTCGAGTTGCCAAACGTCAGCCTCAAACCTTAATGACTTGGAGAAGATCTGCAAAGAGGAGTTGGACAAAATCCCTCCTGAGATGTGTGCAAACCTGGTGGCCAACTACAAGAAACGTCTGACCTCTGTGATTGCCAACAAGTACTAAAGCCGCAGGAACTATACCCAGGAACTAGGAACTTTTCCAGGAACTCGCTGCGTTTCCACCGCAGGAACCAGGGTCTAGAACCAGGAACTGCATTTTACCCCCAAAACAGTCCCCGCTCGGGAGTTAGGACTCTCCCAGAGCACCAGAACTTTTGGGGTGGGGCTTGAAGTGCTGAACATTTCTGATTGGTCCAGTAGTAGTAGAGTTTACTCGCAGAAGTTTTCAACCTCCATTTTTAAATGTCCTCAGCGGAGTAAATTTACAGGAGTTATTAAAGGAGTTTATTTTGCTTACAAAAAAAATAAAAGAACATATTATGGAGTGGAAATCGAGCGACAGATGGACCGACGACGAAGTCCAGGCCTTATTGAGTGTTTATGCTGACGACCAAATCCAGTGAGAATTCGAAACGGCGATTCCTAATGATACGGTGTACACGAAAATATCCTACAAGTTAGATGAGCTGAACATTATTCACACTGGTAAACAGTGTCGAAAGAAGCTGAAAAAACTAAAACAAGATTACAAGAAAATCAAGGACCACAATAACAGAAGCGGCTCTGACCGGCGGATCAGCAAGTGGTTTGACCGTCTGGGTGCATTGTTGGGTCACAGGCCGGCCTTCTCTGGCGCTGCGGCAACAATTGATTCGGCTACTGCGTTGTTGAAAGTCGTGGTGGAAGACACAGAAACGGATAACCAGTCAGTTGAAGGTAAATCACAATGTTTCACAGGCATGTTAAATGTTATAACGCTATGTTTTGGAAAAAGTCATGAAATTTGATTTTGAAATTAGTCAGGCTATTGTTTAGTCATGCTGTCTGAAAAACCTTGTCTACAGGTAGGCCTACATGCTAACGCTAACCGCTAGCCTTAATGCTAAGGTGAACTGCTAATGGTGTAGAATAGTGGTGTTTCATGGCAACCTAACGTTTATTTTTTCAACGTGTTTTTCAGATGAAACCGACTGGCACACTGAACCACAGGCTGCAGAGATTAGTGTTTTCCCCTGCGACCACCAGCAGCCCTCGTCCCATGTGTCCTGCTGAAGCAAACGCCAAGGTATCAGTACTGAACAGATGAGAAATTTAACAACAGTTTTAATGGAGGATATTAAGTTCATTGCATTCGTCATGGAGGCCAGTATATTAATATGACCTTATATCCAAGCTATGTGATGTTGTTTTAGAGGAATCGGGCAAAACAGGCTGTATTGAGCCCTGTGGTACCAACTCGTCTTCAGAGCGTGTTCGAAATCAAAAACAAAAGCCCACTACTGCTATGCATACAGCCCCACTAGTATGAGGACAGTCATAAAATAAATCATACATATGTCATTTATATGTATCTTTACTGAACTGATATTTACAGTTTATTAAAATTAATTGTCATCCAGTTAGCCTTTAAAATTTTAGAAATACCAATTATTTTTTCTGAACTTGCTCCTCCGTTGTTATCCTATGGAAAGAGGCTAGATATGCAGACCTGCCTGTGTAATTCATACCATATCTCAAAATGTATATTTTTGAAAGTAGGGCATCATTTAATAATGGAGGGAAACCTGAATATACCACCTCATATTTTGATACTACTTAAACAGTGCTTGTGTATTCATTTATTGTGGTGTGTTTGTTATTTTTCCTCTTAGGAAAGAGGAAAAGAGACTCAGACTTCCTTGACACGCTGAGGGACATGGACGATGCTAACCGGGCCGTCCTGCAGCAAGGACAGGAGCAACGGGAACAGTATATGCAGCTGTTACTTGAAAGCCAAACCAGGCGGCTCCAGGGAGAGTTTCAAGGCGGGTTCCTGTCTGTTCTTGGCCAGCTTGCCCAGATGCTGAGCCAATGAAACAGTATAGAATATAAACATAGAAGATATAGAGGACATAGAACATAGAATATATAGGGGTTTGTCATAGGAGTGCTTCTGAACTCTCTGAATTCTAACCCTTTATGAATGTATCAGTATAATCAACAGGAATGTAACAGTATAATCATAATCATCAATTATCAATGTTATAATAACCAATATGGTAATAGTATAATGATGTATGGGTAATAAGCACAGTAATCAAGTAACAATGAATATAAGGGCCCTAATGGCTCTATTATTTTTGTACAAGTTTCTGAGGTCTGCGCCACCAATATTTAACAAGGAACGGATCTTGGAAGGTTGCGAATCAATGGTGGCGGATGGGGAGAAAGATCCGCCCAGGAATTAGCATAAGGGGATGGCCAGAAAAGTTATGCAAGATAACACTGTATAAATGTGTGTCCTGAGTTGGCAAGACAGTTGTTCCTGCAGGTCAACTCGGCTTTTATGATTGCTCATTAAAAGTCTAATTTGAATCCACAAACTCCTGAGTTAGTGCATCTTCTTGAGTTGTTGCATCCTTTTTGGCGAGAAGATAAAATTTTCCACGACATTTTCTTGGAGGCACTGCTGAGAATGGCAAGGGGCCAGACGTGACGGCTGCCAGAGGCGCTGAGGGTCGGGTTACACAAACAACTCGTGGCCGCGCTAAGAGGTAAGCATGTTCTTGCTCTAAATGTATTAGTTTTTGAGACTTGACCTTCCAGGCTGGGCAGACACACCACGTAAGGCCTCTCCAAATTTAACGAACTGTGTTTTGTGAGAGAATGGAGTTTTTGAATTCAAAGTAACGCGTATGTCTACTAACACCCTGTAAATAAATTTGTAAGGGAGTTGCAACTAAGAGAGGTCTGTCGAATATCGCCTTAGGTTTGGCAGCCTGGAAGGGTCTGCTTTCGGCAGGAAGTCCCCCAATCCACCTTGATAGAAGGAGAGCCACAAGGGACAGGGATTCCGGGGCGCCATGGATACCAACCCAGCATAGTAGAGAGGGCTGCTGAGGGTTTGGATGCGGTTTGGGAGTGTTGGACAGTTCTGTATTGATGATGGCTACCTGCAAACCAGGAAGAGACGGGGTCAACAGACTGTAATACGAGTGTGTGAGAGCATGAAATAAAGGATTGAGAAGTTGGTCTGCCAATGAATGAGTGAGTGAGTGTGGACAGTTGTTGTTGGAAAATTGCCCAAGGCTGTAAGGAGTGTGTGAGCTGAGGGCTGCAAGGCGCCCTGAAGTATATAGTGAATATGTGAGGAATGAATGATTTGGCTGTTAGAAAACGTGAAAAAAGGACAAGGCATGATAAGAAAGATACATTGAGAATATATGGGTGTTTGACCCCAAGGAGATACACGATTCATATAGGTAACGTCACTTTTATGTTTGAAGTGACTATATTGAGGGAAAAGGAAAATATAATACGAAATGTAAGTGACGGAAGAGAATTAGTGAGATATCCGACTGCGTGGACATTTACTCGAGAAGTCATTTGGATTAAGGTCGGACAGATAAGTGTTTGGTCAAGTTATCCAGAATTGAATGGGCCTATAGGCAGACAGTTAGAGTAGCCTTGTGAGATGTTCTGGTTTAATGATCCTTATGCGAAAAAGAGAAGGACGGAAGATATTTAGAATAGCGGGAAATAGAGGCACAGGAGTGTGAACGAGTAGTTAAAGTGTAAATGGGAAAAATTCCGCGAACAACACTCTTTGAGAAAAAGGATAGACTGCGATTGTACAAAAATATAGTTTCACAGAAGTATAGAAGATGTGGGAGCAACATAACAGTCACTACATTCTTGTTAACTATACTAAGAGAAAGACAGAACGTAATTCGGCGTAAATTAGAGCAGCCACTGAAGATAATCTGGTTTGCTGATCCATATGGGCACAAGAACACTATTGAAGTAGTACCAGAAAAACTTTGACTTTACCAGAAAAGACTTTGTCTGCCAATTATTACAAACTCATATCCCATAAGAGATAACATTACTGTTACTACAATTTCAGTAACAATATTTAAAAAAAGAAGAGGCCATCTGTCGCGATCCAGACACTAATGATGTATTGGTTAGGTTTCAGTCCGCATATACGATAGACAAGCGGGTCACGTGGATTGAAGTAGCGGGCGGAAGGATTTGGTCTAGAATTAGATATACCCATAATTAGGCAAAGGCTGAGGCCATCAGAAGAAGTGTGGTTTTAATTGACTGTGGGAAAATACATGATCAGACCACACATATAGAAAGGTGTTGGTAAGGAGGATGCTCCAAGATAGATGGGTTCAGAGAACGTACCAGACCTGGAGAGAAGATGTGTTGATTACCCTGTTTATGACAAAGATATATAAGGAAGAGGTGTATGAACAATGGTATGAGGACACAGGTGAAGTAATATCAAGGAGTAGTCACAGATTTACAGGATCAAGAGGTGATTTGGTTGTCGTGGTGGGATAGGCGAGTGTGGTCTAGTCACCCAGACCTAGATGAACCTCTCATTAGGCAGATGCAAAGACCAAGAGAGTGTGTATGGTTTTAAAGAGTGATGACGAGAGTGTAATACTGAGTTTGTGTATTGTAATGTGGCAAAAGCAAAATAAATGAAATTGCAGTTGATAATTGTTGTTTGTGTTTGCCTGGTCATAGTTTAAGAGAAAACTGTAGGCAAGTGGTGGGGCTGTCAAGTTTGATTGAAAACACTTAAACAGATAAGGGGGGCTCTAAGCAGTAGTCCTAGAGGAGAAAACATGCCAAGTCAAGTGGCAGGTGTCCCAGGAAAAGAACTAGCCAAGAGAGGGGAGTCCAGGGAAGAAGGGAGTGTTGCAGAGGACGGTATCTAGCATTCCAATCTAGGATTGTTATGAACCCTGTGGCTCTAGTAGTCTAGGGTGGATGGTACAGAGACCCATAACATAAAACTCATGCAAATGAGTGTAGTGTAAATGAACAGTGAGAACAAACGACACAGACAACCAAAGCTACCGTGAAACATAAAACGTTTATTATAAACACACGGTAAAGGGGGGAAGGGAAAAGGGGCTGAGCTGAACCCAAGAAATGAAATAATATAGTCAAAACACCCCTAAACTGAACTTGCCTGCCTCAAGAACCGCTTAGCTGACTACTAACCAATACAAAAATACAGTGGGTGGTCCGCTCAATTCTAACTAGTGTTTTTAGACAAAGTTTTCCTACGGGTTGTGTATGCCCAAGGGCGACTTGCTAAAAAAACCCTTTTCCCAGGGACACAGGGACAAACAAAAACACACAGGTTGAACGAGGACTAAATAGCACACAGCAAACAATTGACTAGACAACACCAAACAAAACACCACAGCAATACATACTCACATGAAACAG
>JACXGI010014446.1:0-10923 GCA_016801175.1 Esox masquinongy | reverse complement strand
CACAAACAGTACTAGTACTAATAATGACCTGAACACAGACAGTACTAGTACTAATAATGACCTGGACATAGACAGTACTAGTACTAATAATGACCTGAACACAGACAGTACTAGTACTAATAATGACTCAGGCTGGCCAATAAAAAGAAAAGATTAAGATGGGCAAAAGAACACATTTTATTTACATTGTATTTCTGATCCATTTGATGTGATTTAAATGGCCAAAAAAGTGCTTTTCTTTTGAAAACAAGGACATTTCTAAGTGACCCCAAACTTTTGAACGTTTTTTTTTTTAAAGATCCGGTGCAAACAAACAGGTTTGTTTTACCAAAGCTTCCTGTCTCCCCTTCAGGTGTACGGGTAACATTAGGTCCTATAATAGTTTCAGAAAGACTATTGTTATATTTCTTCAGACCCTTCCTCTGGGGATCTGGTAAGGAGGTCACGTTTCCATTCTGCCTGCAGCATCAGTCTGCACACTGCCGTCTCTGTCTGTGACGGGTCTTGGAGACCACTGAGTCTGGAGGGAAGAAGAGGAGGAGGTACAGCCGTGAAGTGCCAGAGTGCTCATCCAGGTGTCCGCCCACATTGTGTGTATGTGAATCGACCCGACCAAACCCTTCTACATCGCGGAGCGTCGTATAACTTTCGCTCCATTCAGCTGGAAGTGCACACGAGCCAGCGCACTGTGAGTTGACTGGTGGCTTTCCTGTATGGCTTTTAAAATGGTGATTGGTACCATAAAAAAAGAACAGTTTTATGGTACCAATCACAGGTGGATATAGGCAGGACATCTGTCATTATATTACAACGTTAGGTTATGACAAAGATGCTAGTTTGAAACTTCAGGTAGCAATCGTCTACTGTCTGTGTCTCTTAAATTAAGAAATCAACAAAGCCAAAAGTTTGGGCTGGTTTCATTTGCATCACGTTTCTGTAGGGTAGAATTCTCCTCCGCAGATGAAAAGCTTATTAAAGTATAATGTTTCTCAACAACTGCAGGAAAGATGGGGGGAAGATGGAGAGATAACAAGAGGGAAGGAGTGCAAGAGAGAGAGAGAGATAGGGGGAGCAATAAGCAAAGTGATACAGAGAGAGAGAAAGAAAGTGAAATAGCCAAACACCAAACAGTCTTTGATGTTCGGAGATTGTTTATACTGTCTCTAATTAACCAGACTGAATCCAAATGAATGTGCATGTATGCAAACATACAATACGTTTTCACCAGATTGTTTTTCCGATCTGAATGAGATTACTTTGGTTAGAAACGCTTTCGAATCTGATCATTGCAAAGGCTGCGCATTTCTGCCTGTGACTCGACAAAGAAAGCATGATCTGCAGTATATTTGGCATACATTCTGTGTGCATGTATCAGGTAATGTCAAGTGACAAAAAATATAATCAACCAAGGAACAAGGTTCTGTCATGACCAGAAAAGTAATGTTCTAGAATATGGAAAACTGAGCCAGGAATTCATTAGTTGTTGTATTTTATGATCAAGGCAAAAGCTGTAAAAAGCAACAGTCCCACGCATAAAAACAGTGTAAAGGTTGTAAGAAGCAACAGTCCCACACATAAAAACAGTGTAAAGGTTGTAAGAAGCAACAGTCCCACACATAAAAACAGTGTAAAGGTTGTAAGAAGCAACAGTCCCACACATAAAAACAGTGTAAAGTTTGTAAAAAGCAACAGTCCCACACATAAAAACAGTGTAAAGGTTTTAAAAAGCAACAGTCCCACACATAAAAACAGTGAAAAGGTTGTAAGAAGCGACAGTCCCACGCATAAAAACAGTGTAAAGGTTGTAAAAAGCAACAGTCCCACACATCAAAACAGTGTAAAATCTGAAAAAAGCAACAGTCCCACATCTCAAAACTGTAACATTTGTAAAAAGCACCAGTCTCAAACATCAAAACAGCGTAAAGTTTGCATAGAGGCAAAAATAAGGGTGTATATGAAAACTCAAACCTCACGTTATACCACTGAATGGCACTGTTACCATGACAGTAAGGTTTTATGGGGATCTGCAGTATGTCATGCATTTGCTGTTGTGCGTTTTAATGAAATCATCATGGGAGCAGACCGGAGTTGCCGATAAAAACACCTCACTTTGAAATGTTTTTTTTTCTCTCCCTGCAGCTGATCAGATAGATGTGCCATATTAGTTTTATTCTTCCAATCTCACCATGACAACATCTAATTATACACAGGAAGAGAAGGAATTTTAATCTGTATGGTTAGTGAGGGGCACACCCGTTTTTGGTAAACATGTCTTAAGGCAAAAAATAAAAGAAAACGACAAACCTACAAAATAAACACATATAGAATAATGCAAATATAACACTGTGGCACATTGATTTTACAGACAGTGTTTCTGACTCTTGGAAGCCTTTTCTTTACTTCATGTATGCACAGCGCTCATTATTTTTCAAAATGGCACCCTGTTCCATATATGTCACACTACTTTTGAGCAGAAAAAGGGGTTGAGGGAAAAGTGCTTCACTTTGTATGGCAAATAGGACGCCATTTGGGATGAAGCCATCAGACAGACAGTGCTGTTGTGGAATTGAGTCTCTTTGTAGACAAAGAGGATTATCCTTGTCTTGACACGGTTATGTATTTGTTTGGTATCGATTCCCTGTGTAATGTTCTCTCCCACTATTCAACACTGCTACTTCTGTTGACTAAAGTGTGTGGGGAGGAGTATCCCTCACTGCTGCAAGGCAAGCCCAAATAAACACCATGTCCAGACCTTTGACATAATTACAGTCAGTGATTCAATGACTGTTTGATTGGTTTTCTTAATGTTTTTTGTTGTTTTGCCATTGTTTCCCCATTGGTGTCTTGCTGGTTTTCATTTGAAGTTGCCACCATATACAGGGTTACAGGTATCGTTTAATGGTATGGGTCCTCAAAAGGAGCTTTAAAATCGCAATAAAAAACACTTGAGTCAGGTCCCGAAATGATTGGCACTCTCAATTAAGTTGACAAAAATGTACTGTACAAATGCATAATCTTAGTACTGAGTTGGAGTACATGCAAAAACATTGGGACTTTATATTTCTATAGTTTTACAATTGCTCAGACAACGTTAAAACAATGTTTCTCAGTTTAATGAACTGTACCGTGGCTTAGCCTGACTGCAGGGGTGTTCACAATTAAGTAACAATGTCAAATCCTTTAGTCATCAGTCACCATTGGCTATGAACAGACAATGTAAAATAAACAAATGCTTGTGGACCTTCATATATCAGGAAGTGGTTAAAACCAAAGATTGCTACAAAACTGAATGTGACGATATGAAGGTAATTGTTAGGAGGTGTGAGAAAGATGGTTCAGAAGGCACCATAGGTTATGTTTTGACAAAGTGTTTGCATCTTCACAGAGTCCTCAAGTCTACAATGAAAAGCCTCCTCCAGTAGGCTCTCTTTAAGGATTGCTAAAATATATATATATATCTTGAGAGCAAACAACAAACGTAAGCGGCTGAATTTTGCTAAAGGGCAATGGCATTTTAATTGGAACTGCGGCTATGGTCAGATGAGACGGAAGTAGAGCTCCAACAAGCATGCCAACAATGGTTATGTCATTGAAAGATAGACATCAAATGAAGAAACATCCTCATATCTACTTTGAAATATGGTTGTGGAACTTGATGTTATTGGGCTGTTATACTTCCATGAAACCTGAGGAAACATGTCTAATCTATGTTGCCAGCGCCAGGAGGCTAAAACGTGGTCAAAGCAGATCATACAGCAAGGCCATGACCCCAAGCCCACATTAAAGTCCACAAATAAAATGTTTAATTGACTACAGAATCAACACTTGAATGGAACGGCCAACTCAGTCTTCATACTTAATTCCCGTTGAAAACGTGTCTGTACAGAGGTTATTTAATCTCTAATCTCATACGATTACATTCGTCTTTATCGAGGGTGTCCATGATTTCGGTCCTGACTTCATTATCTAACAGCATGTTTCTTGGGGCATTCGTAGTGTAGTGGTCAAGTCCTGGTTTGAGGGCTGGTTTGAAATGAATTATTGTGTTGAGAGGTTCGATGAATAGACGCGTCCTAGTTAACCGACGGTACGTCGTTGTCAAACAGAATGATATGTACCGTAAATGCAGTTTGGCGCAAAACCATCCTGGGTGGTCTAAGAATCTTGTCTGTATGGACAAAAATAGCAATCATCATTGTTGTACTCCTTCACCTCATCTTGACTCAGACAAATTGATTTTTAACTGCCGTCCCCCATACACTCCATTTTCAATTCCACAGAAGGGACATTTGGAGTTCCTTATCTCTCTCTCAGCTGTGGTGAGGTGACAGTCCATAGGAGCTCCTCAGACACTTTTATGTGCCTGTAAATCATTTAGCATCTCACTCTGGCGGCCGGCTGGCAAACCTGCTAGCTTTGAAGGGTGAAAGAGACGCTGAACCCCTATACCGCTCAGCATGATCCTTCAGATCTTCAGGCTGTGGTGGTTCTCCCGAAGATGCGGGAAGAAAAGGCATTACCAAGTAAAAGAAGTATTTTTCTTCTACAAAGTTGGGCAAGAGCCTGACGATTTCCACAGTCTAGTCATTGATCTATTTTTGACCCTCCACTATTAAGGCAAAGCACTGACAGGGCTCACGGCTATAGGATTTCCCCAGGATGCCCTTTCTAACGAGACGCGTTATTTCATTTATTTATTTATTCCAACACTCAATGGATGGATACCACGCGTGCAATTACAACGACTGCTGAACCGCTTTACGTATTGCAGATTGTATGGATTAAAGGGTAAGTCAACCATTTTGGTGTTGTATACTGTCGCGTGGTTTACCGGGATTGAGCCCAGGGTAGTTTTATCTGTAGGCCAACTAATATAGTGCTCAGAGTGTCTGTCAGATGGCGGATTCATCCCTTCCTGCAGAGGGGAAGTGAGGGACCTGGCTGTGGGGTCCTGATGGATTTGATAGCCCAGCTTTTGGAGGACAGATGGGGTGTATTAAGGTTATGAGTAGCTGTGTGTGTGTGTGTGTGTGTGTGTGTGTGTGTGTGTGTGTTGGAAGGGCAGTAGTTGATGAACAAGGAGATTAAATGCTTCCTGACCCAGATCTGCACTACAGGATGATGGTTCCACGGCACACCGAAATCATTTGAAATATGTTAAGTAGAAATGTCAAATACACGTCAAATATATTTCCTGCAGACGCGTGTATGTGTTCCAAATACATTTACAAATACATCTCACGTATTGAAAAATACATAATTTGGCAATGTTTTTGGATCCTACGACTCAGTCCAGTGTACCTAACCTGCTCCACACCCATTCTCAACTGCTCCACACCCATTCTCCTCTGCTCCACACCCATTCTCCTCTGCTCCACACCCATTCTCCTCTGCTCCACACCCATTCTCCTCTGCTCCACACCCATTCTCCTCTGCTCCACACCCATTCTCCTCTGCTCCACACCCATTCTCCTCTGCTCCACACCCATTCTCCTCTGCTCCACACCCTTTCCCCTCTGCTCCACACCCCATCTTCTCTGCTCCACGCCTGTTCTCCTCTGCTCCACATCCATTCTCCTCTTCCCCATGCTCCTTCTCCTCCATCACTGTCGCGCTGCAGTCCCCTACCTAGACAACCCGTCACTCCAGCGAGAGTCTGTCAGGCTCCCTCTTTCTCTCACTCTCTCGCCTCCTCCTCTCATATTCTGTTTCTATCACTCTCCCTCTCTCTCTCTGCCTATCTCTCCCGTGCATCTGTCACATCTGTCATACTGTTTTGTCATGAAGTGCATGGCATCTGTAGCTAACGGCTCAGGCTATGTGAAGTGTAATGTGGAGAGGCTGTGCTAGCTCGCGGGGAAGGGTTGGAGGGTTGGTAACCCGTCTTAATCGTGTCATGGTAACAAGCACAATGGAATGAACAAGACAGCCGCAAATGTATTTTGAGCCCGCCTCCTATCCAGCAAAGACCCTTCAATTTATTCTCCATATCATTATCTATGTTTTGTCCGTCATGTATACTAAATTTAGAGTGGCAGTTGGTAGTGATATATGTTGTTTTTTTTACTAAGGCATTAGTAATATCTAGATCTGAATTTCATACCGTTTGTCATTTTATAGGACTTTGGGTCCATTACTTATGCAAAACTCATCATAGCCCAGATTTGCATGACACCACCCAATCATCATAATCATCTCCATGTCTTTGGAAGGCTGTGGTAAAAAAAGGATATCCTGAAGGTCTTTCTATCGGTCTCTGACTAACCAGTTCCCATCATAACCCACTGATATGGAAAAGAGGCAATGATTCGCTGTAGCAGAGGTTGAGGTCAGGGCTTCTGCAATGGGCTAGTCTGTTAGTTCGGTGGGTGGGTGGATGGGGGAGGCTTTCCATTTTACAGGCTGTTTTGGGATGTGTTGTGGTTGGTCAGAGACGCTACATACGTCTTGCTCTCTGTCTCACCAGAAGGTGATCAGTCACAAGGAGTGTTTTGACTTATGATTTCAGAATGATGTCACATGGAATGATGTGACTGATTATTTCAGAATGATGTCACATGGAGTGATGTGACTGATGATCTCAGAATGATGTCATGTGGAGTTATGTGACTGATGATTTCAGAATGATGTCATGTGGAGTAATTTCAGAATTACATGGGAGTGCTTTTACTTGAATGACTCCAGACTATTGTCATACGGAGTGATTTGACTGATGACTTCAGAATGATGTCACATGGAATGATTTCACTGATGGCTTCAGAATTATGTTTCAAGGTTTATTTGTCAAATGCACCGAACAACATCCTGTACAATGAAATTCTTATGACATGGCACACCAACAAACTATGTAGTTAGAGTTAAGAAGAAGAGTATATAAACCAAAATATATCTAGACAGAAAATAATAATAAAGCACATTATACATAACACTGTAGCAGCAAGCAGCAGCAATTTAAAAAAGAGTACTGAAACTAGCAGCAATCTGGGTAGTATTATTGAACATTTAGATATGGCAAGTATGGCAGTAATATATACAACAGTGTGACCTAGCAGCAATTGATATGAGTTATTGAAATATTAGATACAAATGAGTGCAATAAGCTTATGTCACACAGAATGATTTGACTGATGACTTCAGAATGATGTCACACGGAGTGCTACGGAGTGTGGTACTAAGGCTGATGATTTCTTGATTGATATGATCTTGGTGTCATGGGTTAGAGGAAAGTAGCAGGCAGAAAAAGGCAGAATGATAAGGAAGAAGTAGGAAGTGGCCTTTACTCCATGCAGCATCAGTTTCATCTATGCTCTGATTTTATTTATTTATTTGGGCAACACTTAAGATTTGTGCCTTAGAAGAAACACACATCTGTCTACTGGTCAAGGTTGCATTTTGTATTTGGTAACTTTAAGTGTATTTATTTGGCTTTAGCTATTCTTTTACCTATTCCTTTAGCTATTTCTTCATGCATTTGTTGGTAAGTACAGAAATGAGGCTTAGTTACTGGCCCTTTGCATATTTCTCAGCCCATCATTTCAATTCACAGTCGGCATACACCCATAATGCCTACAGGTCTTTA
The DNA here is from genome assembly GCA_016801175.1 of Esox masquinongy. Taxonomy (NCBI): domain Eukaryota; kingdom Metazoa; phylum Chordata; class Actinopteri; order Esociformes; family Esocidae; genus Esox; species Esox masquinongy. The sequence continues at coordinate 3,344 of JACXGI010014446.1, read as the reverse complement.
AGCTGTACAACACACTATACCTGTTCATCATATTGCAGCGTTTCTCTGAAAAGCGACACTGTAATGGGGTGAAGAGCTGTGGGCCAAGGGGCCTGTTTGTGTCGTTCTGAATCTGCAAGCAGTGCAAAAGTCTCTGATCCAATGTCAGATGGATTCTAATTACCTCCGCTGGATTTAATGAACATACGCTGGTGGATCACGGGGGTTGTGTAACCAATTGCACTCTTCACGGTTGGAAGAAACATACTGTACTGGTGTGAAAATGGAGGAGGATTCTCAGAGTATGAACGAATCACTCCCTTTCTCCTTATTTGTGTTTCTTCTTTCCTTCTTTCCTTTCGTTCTGTCTTTCCATTTCCATTACAATTTCCATACTACCCAACAATCCTTCTCCCTCTATTATTTTTCAGATAACCAAGTTTCATTGACTGAAAGAGGGCAGAAAGCTGATACAGTCTGATGAATATTTTGAGGTATTTAATGTGTCCTAATGATAAATTCCTAATAAGGAAGAGAACAAGACCTTGCCCTGAGAGTTACTGTCACATTATTTAAATTAATATTATTTGTGAAAAAGCACTATCAACGTAACTTCATATTATTCATTTAATCAATAATCTTATATAGCTTTTAATTTATTTGATCAGATTCTGTTTTGCAAGTGTGCCCTGTTTATTTAAATACATACATCAGTAAAGACATTTTAACAAGCAAAAACACCATCTTACAAAGTAAAATTCAGGCAGTTGTCATCAAGTGAAACTTCCAGCAGGGTTCTTGAAAACTCAAAAAATTCTAGACATGTCTAATTTAAAATGTCATTCTCATTTGAGGCATACAAATTAAAGGGGGTTTTAGCTAGTTCAAAAGCTACATTTGGAATATCTAGTACTGTCCAATCCTGTGTTCTCCTTATGTTGAATTATGTATTTAACCATGGCAAGTGTCCGATATATTGGTAATTTCAGCATGACCACTATTAAATAAACAGTATAAAATGCGGATCTCTTCTGACTTACAAGGAGACCCATCCTACTTTTCCATACAAGTTACAAAGATGAATCCTAAAGCTGTCAGTAGAGTTACATCAACCGTGGTAAACAGCATCCAATGGTTTATGAGAAGAAGCTGCTGTCTGCATTTTAATTTTATTCCCTTAAACTAAAACAGTGGCCAGGACAATTTATTTCCTTCTACCAAAAGGGAGACAGGCTGTACATTTCCTTATCAACCTTTGATGTTGATAAATCCCAATCATCTTACTGAGATAAAAAAATCAGCTTTTTTGAAGAGTGAGACATTTGACTTCTTACTATGAGAGAATTCAATTCTTGAGAAAATATAACTCTGAAACCCAGATCAGGTGCACATCGTTCAGCAACATCAAATGGCCTAGCTTCCAGGAAACAAAGGCATCTATGTACATCTAAGTCTACACTCCTTTTTATGTAACTCTTAGGAAGAGTTTTCAAGGTTGACGAATGAAACATCAATCCAAAATTTCCATTAAAGCAGAACATGACAACAGGCTTTACTTTTTATTCTATTCATTTTTTCAATTTATTTTCACTAGTGTTACTTGTTTTGCTAAGATTTTAAATTCGCTGACCCAGAGTGACCTGTAATCTTTCCCCTGGTCACAGACCTCCAATATGACGGCTTTAATCCAAATTATTCTTTAAAGCCTCTGGCCTGCCTTCCTGTGCCAACAGTACACACACGCATGTGCACACACACAGACACACACAACAGAGAAACACACTTATATACATACACACCATAGCATGCACATTAAAGTACACACAAACACACGCACAAAGTGCAGCAGCAATCAAATTAAGGCAGAGTCTGCTGAATGTGTAAACGTTGACGGCTGTGGAGACAAAAACAGAACTGGGAGGGAAATGTCCACATTTGTCTTTTTCACTGGTAATTATAATGCCATTTGGAGTGGAAGTAATCGCTCTGCTGTCATTTTAAATCCGCCACCACTAATATGGCTAAATTTGCCAGCGACAGTGAATGCCCTATGTTTTGATTCGCATGGGTCACTGTCTGTCGATCACAGGGTATTATGGGTAAATACGACCAGCCCACCTGCCTTTGATGTACTTCAATGCTGTACCGTAATTATAGACTCTGACCAAAGAAGATAGCAGGATAAAGTGTGTCTCTTTAGTATGGGTGATATGTGTCTTTCACTTCTTTCACACACACACTACTCATTTGCTATTTCAAACTGAACAGATACAGACAACATACTCTAATTCTGGTCCAGGAGTTGACAACATTAAATATGATGTAGAGTGAGCTGAAGAATGAATGTGTTTTCCAGTGCAGTAATGGCACTATCTGATATTCACCAACACAGCAGTCAAATGAACATGAAACATGAAATCTGACGTTTAGGGTCACAGGCACTGGACTGAACACAACGGCTGTATGGAGAAGTTACAGGTAGCAGTCAAATATCATGAAAATACATTAAATATGCTTCAAAAGTGAAGTTAGCCAATTTTGTTATTAAAATAACTTCCTATGAATTTCAGATTTGTTGTCCAGAGATAAATTGAATAGGCCATCTACTGTAAACTCAAAGATCATCAAGATAATGCAATAATGAAAAAGATACAGATGTTTTGAAATGCAAACAGATGGCTTGATTGTGATCACTATGTATTATTTTGCTTTAACTAAAAAGTGCTGTTTTTAATTTAATTTGATAATTACAAAAATCTTAAGTGCTGCCTGTAGCTTAATTAACCTCAGTCGATAGGGGACCGAACATTGTTCAAACGCGTCATACAGAAAACAACTGGTGTGCTCGCTAGTTTGGCACCTGAATTAAAAACCGTAGTTGAGTTCTTGGGAAGTCACACAGCAGTTACTGCACCTCTTCCAACGCCATTTTCCACCTCTGAACTGAACAGATGTTCAGTGTGTCAGCCTAGACACGCTATTGATAGACCCTGTCAGACTCATTGCAGCCATAAGAGTGTGTTGACGCTTCCGTCTCAAGTGAAGCGTTTTCTTAGCATTTTCTTAACCACACTATTCTTTTTTATGACTGCATTTGTAAAGATGCTGTTATTCAACAGCAAAACAGCTGCAACAACTACTACTACTATCTACAGTATATCAACTAATCTACATTATATCCACTACTACTACTATCTATGGTATATCTACTACTACTACTACTATCTACAGTATAACTACAGCTACTACAATCTACAGTATAACTACAGCTACTACTACAGTATCTACAGTATATCTACTACTACTACTACTATCTACAGTATATCAACTACTACCACTATCTACATTATATCCACTACTACTAC
>JACXGI010014445.1:0-19053 GCA_016801175.1 Esox masquinongy | reverse complement strand
TATATATATATATATATATATATATATATATATATATATGGAGAATATATTAACAAATATTCTGCTCTACTGTAGCGTCAATCCTCTCCTCTGGCTGTAGTTCACAGTTTCAACCAGCAATCTATACCCTAGGGCCTAGGCTAACCCTGACTTTAAGCCTAAGCCAGCTATATTATGAAATTCATTACAACCTTAACGCAACACATAGCCTTGTCATCAAGATTTTTCCCTCTGTTGACATAACAGCTAATGTGTTTAGTTGATAATCCGAGATACACCCCGACTTTCCTACAATATTAATTATTGCTCTCTCTCTCTCTCTCTTTGTGTCAGCATCTAAAACCTGTCCTCCATGTGACAACGAACTGAAAGCCGACACCATCATGGAGCATTACTGTGCCAGCGACTTTGGTAAGTACAACACGCACACACGCGCACACACACAGATCCAAAACCCACCACCCACTCACTCAATCACGATCGACTAAGCCAGTCAGTTTCTGGGAGCAGCAGTTTAAGATGTGATGTGTGTAGTTAACTGGATAGCAGGCGAGACGATAGTTCTAGTTTGACAACTCAATAGTGTAGCTTGCCATCACACATACACACACATACACACACACACACAGTACACGTGCATACAAACACGCACCTTGCAACTCTCATTCTGCAGACGATGACAGTAATGGGAAACACAATGTTGATGGCTACATTAGTGCACAGCCACAATACCACAGTACCCAGTGACACACAGAAACACACACACGCCCACTCTCCCCAACACACACACACTCCGTAACACACACACACTCCCTAACACATGCACACAGAAAACAAAAGTGACTGCTTTGGCTAGCTGCCACATCACCCTGGTGAGTGTAGAACCACATTGTAATTATGATTCCATTACAATATGGGAAAAATACAACTATACAGATGGGATGAAGCATGATAACAAAATGTAGGAAGTATAGTCAGTACTGTTCAAGTTTAGTTTTGAGAAGAAGTTACTGGCTGTCTCCAGTTATGTCCTGATAATCATGTCCAGACTACACCAAGGCTCCCTTTTCTTGTCCTCTGAATGTAGTGATGGTCACAGCAGGACACATTGGGCCAAGTATCCTATGTTAGCCAAGGCTTTTAGCTTGTCCCTCCCTGCAAGATTATAACTCTAAACAGCTCACCATTAACTCTCCCTAGATCATTGCCAAAATCTTTGGTCTTGATATTGTTTTGGACTGTGTGCTGTGTGGAGAATTCATCTGCTTACTATATCTTAATTTAATCTTAATACAGCAGGAAAACAACCTGGCAGCTAGGGGAAATCTGAATTGTTACATGGATTTTAATTAATTGGGTTTTTTTTAGAAGCTGATGTGTTTGTTTTAGTTGGTTAATTAGCTGCTTTTGAGAATAGCCATTTGCTTAGTCTTTGGAGGATTTTGGAATACTAATCATTCTTTTGAAAAAATATGAAGCATTATAATGCAATCTTTTTTTCTTCAAAAGTAAAGTTTGTAGCTGCAACTAAAGCTAAAAAAGATTCCACTAGTCTCTCAGGTTCGGATACATTCTATCACACAGTAACTATGAGCCTACCTCGTGTTGGAAGGCTCAAATTCAGTCAAAACTCCCCTTAAAATGTATATATATTTCCCAAAATTATATTGGCATATCCCTCATGAAAAAAGTCCCACTAATTGCATTCACACTTTCTTCATAGAGTAACGCAAGTATCTGCCAATCCCCGCTTTTGAACTACAGTATTAGCTATTATGCTCCTTAAATTAAAAAGGTTTACTCATCCCTATTTGACATTCTCAAGATGTGGAGGACAAGTTACAAAAGGGACTGTGGCAAAATTGCATGATTTCTTTACTACAGTAAATTATTATTTTATGATTAGTCTTCATGAACTTTCCATGCATGGGAATCACTAAAAAAGATATACCTAAATCCTTCAGATTTCAATTTGGTTTACCTACTTTCACATATTTAAGTGTGTTAATAAACATTAAACATTATGGGAGTAGCTTAAAATACTTTTTTTAATTACATAGTTGTTTCCAATTATAGCTCTAATGTGTCCTAAAAAATAAAATATTTTCATCGTTGCCAGGGTAAGAGAAATTGTAATAAAATTGTGTTTTAATAATAAAAGTTTAAGAAATGCAGATCTAGCTTGTTACACATGCACTGTCACATTTTCTGGACATAACACTTAAATGATTGGTCAGGCTGTGAACGTGAAGAAAAATTAAGACTAAAAAAGCTAGAGAGAAAGTGTATGAGAGTGTAAGTGTACGAGAGTGATCCAGAGGGTGATCCAGCAGTGATGTGGGAAAGGTCAATTGAGACCAAAATAGAGCTTTTTGGCCAAAGCCCATGTGTGGCACAAACCTAACACTGTCCATGATTCAATCCCTATGGTAGAGTATGGTGGTGGCAGCATCATGCTGTGGGGATGCTTCAAATCAGTATAGACTTGGTTGAAGGAAGAATGGATGGATCCTTGGAAATAACATAATGCAATAATAAAAAATAATCTGCTTCAGTATGCTAAAAACACTTTAGCTTGGGAGGAAATTCAAATTTTAGCAGGACAATGATTCCTTGCACAAGAACAAAGCAACAGTGAAGTGGCCCAAAGACAAAAAAGGTGAATATCTTACAGTGGCTCAGTCTAGGTCCTGACCTGAATCCCATAGAATATGAATTTGAAAAGTTGAGGCCCACAAGTATTGTATAACCAACATGAAGAACCTGGAAATAATTTGCCCAGAAAAATTGACCAAAATCACTTCGACACTGTAGTTAAGCTGGGATATACTTACAAAGACTTAAAGCGGTTATTGTAGTGAAGGGTGGTTCTACCATATAATATTGTGTAGGGGTTGACTGGTTATCCATGCAATATATTTCCATGGTTAATTTTCTAAAAATATCTCTCAACATAAAACTGATATAAGTATTTTGAGTATCAATATAATATCAACAAGAATGAAATGTTAATGTACAATTTGCACTTAAGTAAAACAAGAAAATTGATCAGGGGTTTAAACAGTTTTTGTAATGCACTGTATATACCTACTGTAAATATATTGTTTATACTGTGTATGTATACCAGTTGAACTCACTTTAATCAACTTTTGGTAATGCCTAATAATTTGTAGCTTTTCATAACAAATGTGCATTTGTGGTGAATATCATTGTATTTTCCTGAGACTTGTTTATTACACTAAGTACTAGATTTAAGAAAACTTGCATACTGTAGATATCACCACAGTGGGTTGGCATGATTGTAACGTGAAAAGATGACTCCACCCACAAAGTTTATGTGCCATCATGGCAACACAGATGTTAACCACATATCTTGGCAGATTTCTAGAGGAGCTTACATTTCTTGTCAAGGAATCCTTCCTACAGAGTGGGCAACTGGATAACCAGTCAGTTGTTGGTGTGCTGTTGCTCAAGCCAAGTAGCCCCAGTCCTAGCTGTAGCAGTGCTGGGTGTAACCAGGTTAGGTGTGGTTCTGTATACCTAACACCTGGGTGTTAGTGAGGCTGACGTGCTCTCGTCCCAGGAAGGTCTGTTTCTTCTCAAAATGACAGGCACTCTTTCTCTCTGACTCCCCCCGCCCCATCTCTCGCTCTCTCTTTCTCTTTTTAGCCTCTTGGTTTCTCTTGGTCTCTGTCTTTCTGTCTTCCTGTCTGTCTGTCCTCCTCATTCCTCCTTTCATTTTCATTGTATAAATTGAGCTTGTCATACAGACATAGTCCAGATTGGCTCACACACAGACTCCCAGTACATTGCCTATTGACATCTCAGGATGGGCACACATGGCAACAGGACCTACACAACTGACCGCTTTTAGAGAAATGGGTGTGTGCGGTGAGTGTACAGTATCTGTGAGAGTTGTAGGACCCAACAAGATCTCAAAATTGTGTTTCCAATGTCCAACATTTTTCCAAAAAAGGACAACCGGCAATGCAAGACGATGCCCATTTGTTAAGTTATGATGTTGTAATACTCATTCGAGGCAGAAATGTAAAACAATTAAAACAGAAAAAGCTTAAAGGACTCCAAAGAATTCTTAAAGAACTCCAGCCCCCAAAACACCTCTAAATTGTTGTGAACACCTTTTCCAACATGTAAGACTATTAAGGCAGTGTCCTAACAGTTTTGTAGTTCAAAAGCTAGTTACAGCAAGATTCCAGATTTTACCATCATTGATGTATTTGGGGGTAATCACATTTTTTTTACTGCAACAACCTTTAGAGAGGAGTAAGGTTGATCTGCCGATCTCATAGTTGTTTTTGTCTTAATCATGAGATAACTGTTCGGTACACTTAGAAGATATGAAAAATATGAATTTGGCTAACTAATATTTTAAGCAGCGGGACATTTTCCATTAGCTAGCCAAGCTAAAATGACCTTGCCAATGTAAGACAATCTGTGAATGTTAGTGTCTGCAGGTTTTCACTCTTACCTTGTACCAGCTGACAAACTTGTTGAGAACTCCCCTCACCTGATTGTCTAGGTATTAATTGGACACCAATTAAAATGTAAAAAAACAGCAGACACTAGGTCCTTTGTGAAACAATTTGAACACCCCTCTTCTATAGGAGCAGAGCACGATGGCTGGGGTCAGCCCTCGCTGGCTTGGGGGTGTGGTGCTATCTGGAGTCTTGGCTCACCCTGCTTGGAGGTCCAATACCTGGGTCAGCCTTCGACCTCCCTGGTGGACTTGGCCCCCCCTCCATGAACTAACATGCTTTGGTCCTTTCCAGTCCTCTCTGGACTGACGGCCAGTCTCTATTCCAGGAAAGGTTTGATAGTGCCATATGGCTCCACCGAATCACATTTGGATGATGATTTGATTTGTGTGCCTCATTTCAAAAAAATAAATTGAGATCATTGTTTTTGTTATTTTGGGTACATGGCTGGGATTCATGGGGTTCTTTTGGGTTGTTTGGGATGATTAGCAGGATCATTCATGATGTTCATCTATAATAAAAATGCAACTCACTTTAATCTCAAACCTTTCTCTCCAACTTCTCTCTTCCTGTCATTTCCTTCTCTTATTTCTCTCCCTCTTTATACTTTGCCTCTTCTCTCATTATTCCCACACTCCTTCCCGTCTCTTTCTCTCTTTCCCTTAGTCATCAAGATGAAGATCAAAGAAGTGAAGAAAGAAAAGGGAGACCGCAAACTCATCGCCGCCCAGAAGAAGAAGAAGGTCCTCAAGATGGGTGTCCTCCGTAAGAAGGACCTGAAGAAGCTGACTCTGTACATCAAGAATGGAGCCAACTGCCCGTGTGCTCAGCTCGACAGCCTTGGCAGTAACTTCCTTATCATGGGCCGCAAGGTGGACCAGCAGCTGCTGCTCATGTCCATCCATAAGTGGGAGAAGAAGAGCAAGGAGTTGAAGTTTGCCATCAAGTACATGAAGAGTCAACAGTGTCCCACCTATCATACTGTCTTCCAGTGACCTCAGTGGCCTCACTCCCAGGTGGCCTCACTCCCAGGTGTCACCTCGTCCAAATTTCTCCTGCTACTTTTCCACCTATCACACGGTTTCCCGGTGACACCGCGACCATTCTCTTCATATCTCACAGTGGCCCCTGATATCCTAGTCATATCCCAACAGTTTTCTCATCCAAATCTATTCCCAGTTCTATTGGTTCTTTGGCAAACTCCCTTGGCTGTCCTCGTCAAGCCATAGTGACAATGAGTGGCACGAACTTTGACGGAAACAGTCTGGCATTCCCACCTGGTTACCTATTCCCCTGTCACACCCAGGTAATTCCAATTCTATTCACACAGTCTCCCTTTGTGTCCTATATACCCCACAATGTCCTTCCTTTTGCCTACCTACCCCCTGTGGCCAATACCTTACCCTCACTCCCTAGCCCCTCCACTAGAGCGGCGCCTTTTCTGCTTTATTTACTGCCCCTAAGAACCCAAAATAAACCCTAACTTTCTAACAGATAGCTCACTGATAGTTTTCTACTCATCTATATTTCCTGTTTTTGAGATACCACAGATTTTAGATTGTTATGTCAGAGACACAAGGTGACAGGATCATACAAGACACTTTTCAAGTCTTATATCCTACCCAGCAAACCAATGTTGTTCTGTGATTGTTTCCAGAACCTTTATTGTGTTCTAATGAAAACTGTCTGGATGTGCTGATGATTATGCAATGTTTTACTTGATTTTGCAAGAATGTTCCCGAACACTGTTATTAAATAACCTGGGAAACCGAATAAGAATTTAATGGGAATGTTATGTGTTGGTTGTCAGCGATGTTGGAGAACAATGTAAGGATCTTTCTTTTTTCTTATCATTCTGGAAAAGAAACTGTTATAAAACATGTTTTGAATGTTTGAGGAATGTTACCAGTTTGCTGGGTATGAATACGAATATGGATCACATGTATATTTTACAGCAGTAATGATAGATTAGCATCATTATAGTAGCAGAGGCAGGTAGTGACATTATAGTAAGACATTCAAAGAGTGCATTATAGAGAAGGCTAGTGGTGCTTTTACTGATTTAGAAATTCTTCCAAAGACTACTTGCATTGGAGTACAGCAGGTGTCAAAATGCAATGGACGAAAGGGAGTGTTTATGGTTGAGTGAAAAAAAATGGTTGTGTGAAAAATGAGCAAGACGTTTGCATGTGTGTTGAGTAAACACTGAAATGGACAAGCTCCCTGTTTGTCCAGATTGAAAATATAAAGTCAGCTAGCTATTGTGATGACACCCTATGTGAATGTTCTGTTGTACATTCATAATCATGACTGAGCTGGTTCACATATTTTCACAGAGGTTGCACAGTTTTCAGATTTTGCAGAAATCACATTTGGAGGGTACCCAAATGTCCATTCTATTCCCCCCTGATTACGAGATTTGTCAAACTGGGTTTTGAGGAAAGTTCCATTGAAATGTTCCAAGTCTACAGAACATTACTGAACTTAAATAGGTGTTACCATCATGTGTTTTTCAAATTTTGTCTAGATAAGAGGAAAAACATTTTCTTTTCTTTTTTTGTGGTTTTCTTGACATTTAAAATATCAGAAAAGAAGAGATGGATGGATGAATGCATTGACAGAATAATAAGAAGCGAATGGACGGATTGACGTTGCAACTGACTGTCGTACAGCAGAGCCAGCATTGGGATCATACAGGCCAACTCCTCAGAAAGGGAATGTGTGAAGGATACCACAACTTAGAAAGTCAAGGAAGACAAGAGTGGCAAGGAGGACCCAACAACAGCCAGAGAGAGAGACTCACACATTGGACTGAAACTACCCATTGGGGTGGTGAAATTTCTGGCTCTCACTTTATTCACTATCACTATCCCTTTTTAGTAACAATTTATTTTACAGTTGCCTAGTTACCAGGTATTTACTTATGTATTAAAATATATTGTAAGAACATATTGGTTTACTTTGGAATTGATTGTAATAGACCAGAGTACATAACTTACCAAGTAATTTTACATTACATACCAGATCCAAAAATATCAGTGGTAGAAGGGCTAAAGTACAGAAAATGCGTTCAACTTTAAAATTATATATATATATATATATATATATATATATATAAAATGATTTTGTTATAATTATACAGTATGGTATGGTACACTAGGAATCATACACATAGCACATTAATTCACTGTTGCTTTAACACTAAACATATTAATTTAATTTCAGCAATTATTTTGTTAAGAAATAAAATGGTACATTGTTATGTTACTGATTTGTTTTTATTGTTTTGCAAAAATTAAATAAAATATGCTTTACATTTTTATTAAGATAACAATCTCACTGGTTATTTTCACTGATTTCACATTTTCAGACTCTTTCTAAAACTCTTACTATCATGTAAAATTCTGTATGTACATAACTTGGGTACAGTGCAATAACACAGATGCACTTTAGAGCCTTGTTTTTGATGGTTTGTGGTTATTTCTCGATAACCTAGCCCTAATGTCTAACCTAAAAGTACTGCCCAATTTTCACCCTAAACCTAACCCTAATCAGTAAATCTGACCTTAGCTTGGACTAACTGAACTTGTGCCCTTACACTAATGTTCAATACTTCAGACACCACTAGTGTTCAGTACTTCAGACATGACTAGTGTTCAGTATTTCAGGTACCTGTAGTGTTCAGTACTTCAGACACCACTAGTGTTCAGTATTTTGGGCACCACTAGTGTACTTCAGGCACTACTAGTGTTCATGTGTAATTGGGATTATAGTTAAATTTTTTAAAACAGCTGTTCACATCTGAGATTGCTTAATCAAAAACCAATAGGAACAAAACATTTTAAAAATGCTGTCATTCAGCACAATATCATACCCAGCCATCACCTTGTCTTGAGATGTCTAAAAAGACATAAAGATGTCTTGAGACATCTCGAGGTATGTCTTAAGATGTCTAAGAAAATGAATGTCTTTAAGTCCATAGACATAAAAAATGTATTGTTGATTTTATGTTTAATTAGTTATTAATAATACATCATTCTTCACTCTAGAAATATCATGCACAACCACGGCAAACCAAATCAAAGTAATAAAGATGTAGTGAAATACATCAAAATTATAAGAAAATAAATTCCGGTAAAGGCACTAGAACATGCGTGCCAAAGTAAAACATTGGCACGCATGTTCAATTGATTACAGAAAGATACTCATCAGAACTCAGAGCTGCTCTTCCAAGTATTTTGTTTGATGTACAAACCCAATTCCAGGGTCAAGCCACACACTAACTTCATCTGCTTGCTCAACCAACACATTTAGCCTCACATTGCAATGTTTTACCATGTAGTGTTCAGGACAACAAGGGTTACCGGTGTATCACAAAATAATTTTACACAAACAGTTGCATTGACTTTTAATAAAGGAATGTCTATGAACTGTTAGACGCACTAACCAATAACCCGACAAGGACGTATCAAATGAAAATTCAGCTAGTCTTTGAAAAATGCTTGGGGATGGAATTTTCACAGCAACTACTGTATGTGAGCTAGTTGTGTTAGTACTTGTATGAGTTTTTCAATTCTCTTTGATATTCTATATAGAACAACTTACCTTCTAAATAACTTTGCAAATAGGTGTAGCTCAATTGTTTAAATTGTATTTGAGCATGGCTCACTTGGTAAGAGTTCTCAAAGAGATAAGTAGGTGCAAGTCCATGTAATACTTTGCAGGTTAACAGAAATATAAACCTGAAGATTGCAGTTTACCAACACTCCCCATCCAATAAGACAGAGCTTGAGAGGGTGTATAAGGACAAATGGAAGAAACTGCCCGCATCTAGGTGTGCAAAGCTGGCCCCAGCATGCCCAGGAAAACACAAAGCTGTGATCGCTGAAGGAATAAGCGGTCTGAAATAATTAATAACGGCACTGAATATGTGAGAGTGCATGAGATATTTCAGTTTAATTTCATTAAATTGGCAGAAATTTAGAAAAACATCCGCCAATCCTAATCTCTTGCAAAGGCATTTTCACTCATGCAGACTGATTTTTAAAATTTGAAGTTCACTTAGAGACCTTAGGCTGGTGCTGAATGCAAGTTAAATGAAATATATGCCATCCTCATTGTTCTCAAATCCATGACTGGATGATCAAAACATTACAACCCTTGACATTGCTGTTATAGGATGTGCTCCTACGTACCAACGCTTACCTTGGAATTTGGTTCTATGATAATATCTCTTTTAAAACGCACATTTTTGACTTGGTGAAGAAGCTGAAGATCAAAATTTGTTAATTCTATACAAACACATCATGTCTGTCAACTGAGTACAGAAACAAGATTGTATAGGCCACTTTTATGTGACTGCTTGATTATGGTAATGCACTATTTGTGCATGCATCAGCATTCATATTGAAACCTCTGAACGCAGTTTATCATGCAGCCTTGAGTTTTATTACTGGCACAAACCTTTTCACACATCATTATCTTTTATACACTTCAGTTGGCTAGGACTCCCTGACTTTCAGATGGGCCAGACATTGGTTAATGTTTGTATATAAGGTTGTGCTGCAGAAACGTCTGTATTATTTTAACTCAGAAATAAACTGGAAAACATGCAGTTATCAAATATGCTCTCAAGACTGGCTAGACCTTGAGATACCACAGCCATATTATGCGCTCTGCATTCATGGAAAAAATCTGGTGTACTTTTTTATGATTTTTTAAGTTTGTGTTTGAATGGAAAGTTATCTGAAAGTAATTGTTACTGTACATTACTAATTTTAAGTAATCTAAAGGTTTAAGTTCCTGATTATTTTTCATTAAGTAATCAGTAACAGTTTAATTCAAGTAATCATCCTGACCTTTTGTGCACGTGTGTGTGTGTGTGTACGTGTGTGCATGTGTGTGCGTGATGAGCTTTTCAGTTCATGTCTCCTCACCATCAGGTCTATGTCTGTAGATGTTCCAGACTGTCCAGCACAGTGCCCAACTCTTCCCAGGCAACACTGCCCCTAAACAGGCTGCAAACACCAACCAGCCCCACTAGGCAGGAGTAACTACACAGAGCAGTGATGGGGGGGGGGTGTAAGGCAGGGGGAAACCATAGAGAAAGATTATTCAAACAGACAACAGCTGCATCTGACACACTAAAATGGAAGTTACATTGTCCAGATCTTTATAACAGCTGTTGATGCCAAACCCTAATAAAAGGATATACAACAACTTGATGGACCTAAGCTGAAGTGCACATCCTTTCTCTAAATATATTCTTAGATGATGGTGTAGTGGAACAGAATGTGAGCTTGAAGATCAGGAAGGTTCTACAAGGCTTATGGTGTATTAGTATGAGATATACAAACCTTTCTCTGTTGAACAGGGTAGATAAACATCTGAGGGTGGGGTTAAAGCTAACGTCTATAGGAGGAGATTAATGCGAAGTGAAAGCAAAATGTCTGTAGGTGCAGTGAAGCATGAGAAGATAGGCACTGGCCAGATGCAAGCATGAGAACATAACCACAGGCCCTGCAAGGACACTGAGGGTAAGTTAATAATTATGTCAAGGTTAAGTTTAGGGTTGGAGTTTAAATAAGGTTAGGGTTAAGATTAGGTATTAATTAATACTGGTTAAAGGTTACAGGTTAAAGTGGTTATCCAGACCCAGAAACATGAATTCTGAAATTTCTATCAAGTTGGCGAAAACGTATATTCTACCAGTGCATAAAATACGATTTTTCACCATTCAACTTCTAAGTGGTCCATCTGTGAAAACAAGAAATTGTGTTGAAACACATCATTCCTATAAATTGTGGTGCTGGAGATGGGGGATAACACAATGTCATGTTCCATAATTATTTGGAAATAATAACCAACTCTCCAGACTGCTAAATCAGCAATAAAATGGTATGCACAAACGGGTCAAGAACACCTCCATTTATCCACAATGTTGTGATAACGTATACATTGTGTTGAGGTTTCCGCCAAGTAAACAGTGCTTCGTCAGATATTTTCTTTCTCCCTCAAATGACCATGACGCTAAACATTTCCAATGTCTCCTTCACTATCTTCCTTTTAGCAGCCCCAGCAACTTGACAAATGCAGCTTTGAGCTAGAAACACCGTCTTTACCAAGTTGAAAATGGAATGTTTTTGTTTGAAGCTATTTTGTAGTGGACAGCCCCACAATCAGTGCAGGATGAGATTTAAAAGGATTGTTTTTTTCTGCATAAACGTGGATAAGGGCGCAACATTAGAAATGTACAAACAATATAGGGTCAGCAAAATAACCAAACCTTGAGGAACCTCCCTAGATACTGCCGGAGATGTACACAGCAGGCCTCAGATTCACCACATGGTACACCACATGGCCAAAAAAATGGGTTTCCAACCAGGCTAGATAGTCCTCTAGCAACCCAAGATTGCTAAAACTATTAATTAGAATGTGATGGTTGAAGTCAAAGGTTTTATTTCAAATCGATTAAAAAAAAGAAAAAAAAAGGTTGTTGTCTCAGCAGATATGTTGACATTTAGATGATGCTGAGATACACAAATAGATACACACCGTGAGGCATAGCTTAACCTGAACATACCTTGTTTATTGTATAGGCAGTCGGGTTGTCCAGAGACTTCAATTGCCTACCTTTATCAGAACTCGAAAACAGGTATTCGGTACAATATATGTATACAAACATTTCAGTAATGCTTAGAGTAAATATGTATTTGCGCACCTGAATATTGTCATAAATTGATGGAATCAACGCCTCATGTTGACATCTATATGCTGCTGACTGAGATCAACTTTGTTTTGTTCAATCTTCTTTAATGCTTCTAGTGAAGGAAAGTAGTTTAAGAACGGCTGCAATGAAGGGAAATTCTTCATGCGACATTTAAAAGAGATCAGTTTGACCCAGTTTTACAAACTTTTAACTTTTTAAATACTTGGTTTGCATAAACATCACTTCCATGGCGTTAACAGGTAGTTAGACCTATCATGACCTGAAACATCTTTTCTAAAGTTTTCCTACATTGCCTGTCATCAGTCAGCAGCTGTTTAGAGATGCTTTATCTCTGTCTTTCTTTCTCTCTCTCTCTCTCTCTCTGCCAGAAAGTTTATACACTATATACAGTAAGCTATATGTGCTCAGCTTGTGGTAAATAATCAAAATCACAAACAAACAGCTTCAGGATGTATATAATCTTTTAAATAAATTAGACTCATAATGAGGGTGATCACTAGGTTGTTTCAAATTGTATATCCTACCAACTTAGATGAGTATAGAGCAGTGCAGCCCTATGTTACTGCTGTAGTGTGTAATTGTCAAGTAAAGCAAAATGTGTCCAAATAAAACCAGGGAAAATGTATATTATTCCTTCACCGATGTTTGTAGCGGTTCATCTCATCATGTTTCAAGTGCAGGAAAATGTGATGAGACGGTGCCATGATGATACACACTTGTGACGTCCCTGGTCTAGGTCTGCAGCATGGCTTAAAGGTTGTGATGAGGATGGGCGTAAATAAAGACCTCTAGGAAGTGTGAAATTCCTAGAGGGCTTCTTCATCAAGTCAACAATGTGTGTTTTAACATCATGTAACCAACTTTTAAGGCCAATATTCAGAACTCAGGATACAAATAAAATTTATAAAGTTCCAAAGCATCATTACATTCCTATTTTTCTTCCAATTGCTTTTATGTAATAAAAATAATGAATTTCTATTTCTTGACTTTAAGCCTAAAAGAAGGTTCTTGGTCACAACTGTAACACTCATCTATATACACATTCACATTTACATGTAAATGGTGAAACCAAAGTCTAGACTTTTACTGATCCTAAAGTACACCTTACCCTTACCCAACCGCAACCTCTTTAATTTGACCTTTTTTCCTTAAATTTAACTTTACTCTAACATAAGCCCAAAATTAACCATAAAGCATAACCTTAACCCTAATTCTAACTCTAACCCAATTGTAATTTTTCTCTAAACCTAACATTTAAGCCAAAAAATATAATTTTTTGAAATGGGGACAGATGCAATTCCTCCCATTAGTCACGTCTATCTGATTCAACCAAAGTATGTTGAATCATTGTTTGAGTCAGAAACCCACACACACACACGCACGCATGCACGCACACACACGCACACACACACACACTATTTCTTTCTCTCCGCATCCCCATTGATTAGGGGCTGAAACGGGTCTGACAGGTCAGAGTATAGGGATTATGTCAATTAGTGTTCTCACAGTGACACTAGACTCTCATGGCCTCAAAGGTCAAAGTTGACGGCAAACATGGAGGCTGAAGCGCCGGTGTCATTCCTGATGACCTCCCACTGTGTGTTTTTGCATGTGTGCATGCATGTGCCTACGCGTGTGCGTGTGTGTATTGTGTGTGTTTGTATAGGCAGTTGTGACAAGCAGACAGACAGAGGACCAAATCAACTGTGAAAAAGGTTCCCGTTATCACCGCAATAAAGGCACACAAAGGACCTATTCTCCGTTGCTATGTGTATGTCTGTGCGTGCGTGTTGGAAGAGTGGAGGGATATTGGGGAGGGAGGAGGACAATAGCCAAGCTTGACAGTGAGACAGGAGCTGGTAGAGGGTTTGAATTACTTTAAGAATGGTTGTGTGTTTGTGTGTGTGTGTGTCTGTGCATGTGTAAAAGGGACCAGGGGACAAAGCTGGCTTCTGTCTGTGTTCAGTGTCCCTCGTCAGACCCTCATTAGCCACACGAAGTTACCTTTGAGGAGGTGAAGATTGTGGATGGGGCAAAATATATAAAAAGAAGGAGAGGAGATGGTGAGAAAGGAGGGACTGAGAGAAAGCGACGGTTGAGAGAGGGAAAAGGAAAAGAGAGAAACTGGGAGAGATATTCTGGAAAATTACAGGATAAAGAAAATAAGTTGGGACAGAGGGATAGAAACAAGAGTGACCAATCTGCATAGAATAATGGCACCTTGAGCAGAAAAACTAAAAATGAAATAGTGAGGTATGGGGTTAGGTTTGGCTTTTTAAGCCAACAATTTCTAATCAACGTCGGAATGTCAATATTGCTTGTATACTGTGCTGTGAAAAAGTGCTGTGAAATAGTATTTTCTACTATTTTCCTGATTTCCTCTATTATTGCACATTTTTCACACTGAATGGTGTCAGATATTCATATAAAATGTAATAAAGTACAAGACAAAGAGAACCTGAGTAAACAGAAAATTGAGTGTTGAAATGATAATTCTATTTATTTAAGGAAAACAGTCCAACAGCAACTGACCCTGTGTGAAAACGTGATGCCCCCCTGAACTTAATAACTGCTTGCGCCAAATTCAGCAGCAACAACAGCAAACAAATGCTTCCTATAATTGGAGATCCGTTTTTCACATATCTGTGGAGGAATCTTGGCCCACTGTTCTTTGCAGAATTGCTGTAATTCAGTGACACTGAAGGGTTGTCGAGCATGAACTGCTCGTTTAAGGTCCTGCGGCAGCATCTCGATAGGCTTCAAGTCAGGACTTTGACTGGGCCACTCCAAAACCTTCATTTCATTTCTTTTGAGCCATCCTGAGGTGGACTTACTCTTGTGTTTATGATCATCGTCCTACTGCATGACCCAATTACGCTTCAGCTTCAGATCACGGACTGATGACCTGACATTCTACTTCAGAGAGTGGTAGACCAGCCTCTCCAGGGGAAGATTCACCACTGTTCCAAGTTTCCTACATTTGGAGATAATGGCTGTCACAGTGGTTCGCTGGAGGCTTTGTAACCCTTTCCAGACTGATATATCTCAACAACATTTTTTTTCATCTCTTCCAGAATGTCTTTTGATCGCGGCATGATGAGCCGCTTGTTGAGACCTTGTAGCCCACTTCACATTGAAAGTGAGGCTCTATATATATGAGAGGGAGAGGAGGGAGATATATAAGTCTGAACAGGGCTGGCAGTAATCAAGCCTGGGTGTGTCTGCTCTAATTCAATTTGGTTAATGTGTTGGTTGCATAACTAATGGGGCAATCACTTTTTCAAACAGGGCCAGTTGGTGTTAGATAACTAGTATCCGTCAAAACAAAAAATCATAATATAAACACAGAATTTTGTGTTTACTCGTGTGCTGAGTGTGACAAAAATGCGATAATAGAGAAAATCAGGAAGGGGGCAATTACTTGTTCACGGCACTGTAGGTTATTTTCCGTGTGAATGTGTGAGTGTGTTGATGTCTGTGCGTCCATCTGTCTGTGTATGTGTGTGTTTTCCATGTTGGTGTAAATCTCCTGTCTGACATGTTTGTTCTTAGGGGGAACAGCAGGTCTAGGACCCCTGATAGACTCAACAGATGCTCCCTGGCCTCTGAAGACATCAGGCCGTCCACCCTCACGGTTATTTATTAATTTTCCACTGCTGATGACTCCGTGGCCACGGTGATACTTTCCGAGCTCCAGCATCCCCGGGGATTGGTGTGTTGGGGGGCGTGGTGTGTGCCTCAAAAAAACATGACAGTAGACTGAACATTCCCATTAGACTTAGATTTTGGCCGACATCTCATGTCTTGTCAGCTTTCCACTATTCTGAAACAAATGCTTACAATCCCCTTACAATGCAATCACATAGTTCAAGTGGTTATGGATACTAGTGATCCAATAATATAAAGCAGCAACAGATGTTTGGCACTGGAAAAGGTCTTTAAGGAATAATTTTCAAATATTGCTCAGCAGAAACTGTTTTATTTTGATTGACTGCGTGGTGAGGGGTTGTGTATCAGGCGTCTCTGAGTAGGAGTGTGGATTAAGGATTCATTTTGCCTTTGAGATAAGAACAGGAGCATCCTGATCATGGAGGCTCTTGCTGCTGGATATGCAGCACCAAAGCCTCTCTGTCTCTTTTTGTCTCTCCCTCTCTCTCTCTCTCTCACACACACACACACACACCCACACGCACGCACACACACAACGTGATCAGCCGTTTTTCATCAAACCCTTCGTCACATTACAGTATCTCTTTTCGCACTTTTTAATTTACTGCACACACTCTGTCCGGGCCTCAGCCACACTGTCCCTCAAACCCATACACATGTTTACGTATAAATATACTTAACATCTTCCTCATGGCGAGTGCCGAAACTTACCCTCAAGGCAAGATTTTCCTTGATTTACCATCTATGTTTGTATTTTCGGTCGTCACCAGGGTGGTTAAACACACACACCCTCTAAAGTTTCCAGCCTCACTAAGTCACAACATCTATTGAGAGGAATGACAGAGCATTTGACAAGGAGGGTGAAGAGATCAGGAGAAAGAGTTATGTACGGAGAGGGAGAGGAGGGAGATAATAAAAACAGTAACATTTTGTAAAAGGGGAGGAGAGAGAAAAGGTAAAAACTGTGATAAAGATTAAGCACAGTAACATGTCTGTCTTGTGGCTATCCATCTTGACAGCCTACTAGATGTAAATGATTCATGAACCTCGCTGAGTTCTGTACTCAACTTACATGACTTTGGGAATGTTTCTTCTCCTCAAACATAATGTAACATAATTGATATATTATATAAATGCTACAGTAGAAAAATGTCTGCATCAAACAGACTTAACAAAAAAGCAGTGTATTCTGTTTCTGTTTTCAAGTACATACTACCGAATATACTGTAGCAACAGTTTATCAATACTGTTTTCCATACTCAAGGTGATCCAACATAAGGCAAGATTGTCCAAGAATTGTCCAAGGATCAGTTTTGAAATTCATATCAGAATAACTTTGATTAATTTGGACAGGGAGGACCTAATGCTTGATTTAGAGTAATAGCAGTGTTACAATCAATCCTTGTTTATTCCTGCCTTTAACGGGTCCTTCATCTGGATATTTACCTCATCTTGCGTATTTACACTAACAAGATCTGATAACAATACATGTAAGAAACCAGGTATAAACAGGGCTTATGATGCCTGATAAATTCCCTGAAGAATGTTGTGAGCTACAAGCACTGTAATGACTTTCGCTCATTGGGTTAGCAAGACATGCCATTCAGTTATTCGAGTGGCTGCAAAGAACAAAGAGCAATGCAAAAGTAATGATTTGTATTGAAAGTGGTTAGGTCAAAGATGCATGCCTGATGACTAGCTTGGAGTAAGAAATAAAGCCAGAAAGAACAAGGGAGAGGAGAGACATAAAAGATATTGAGAGCGAGAACCGCATATGGAACTCCAGTTTACCACACATCACTTTCTCGTCATGAGTTGACAGTGGAGGTATGAGAAGGCCAAAGAGCTTACGTTCCAGACATTGGTCAGAAAAGTGTGTGTGTGTGTATATACACAATGCAGGCTAACTTGGCAGGTCTCTGTCCATGCTATATGGCGATCCCAAACATGGAGTGAAAAAACAGACACTGCGTCATTGTGGGACCAGGTTTCGAATCCTTCTCACGGTTAGAGCAGAGGGAGATACAGTTGGCCAGCACCGGGTTTGAGGTTGCCGTCATCGTCACACCCTAGCAACTCTTTGTGGAGGCTTGGGCACCAGTGAGCTCAATCGAGTGTGTTCCTTCTGGCGAATAAAGATTCCCATCTAGACTTCCTGGTTGAACGAGCAGCGTGATTACAACTAAAATAGCATCAGACGTGCTTTGGAAGACATATCTCAAAATCTGCAGAGAGTTGCTGCAATGAAACAGGGCCTTAATCACAAATTGAGCAACACAAAATTGGGAAGGAACGACACCCACAAGATATGACAAATACTTTTCAGTTATTTCCCAGATCTCTGAAAGAAAACAAAAAAGCTAGTTCTAACGACATGACAGACTTTCTGATTTTTAACCTGTCTTTTCTCAGACAAAAAAGGTGTTCAGGAAAATGTTCTAAAATGGATGTCCTGAAAGAAACACGAAATTGTTGTTCCACATCCTTTCCTCATTGTTTCCTTCAACCGTAAAAGTTAAGATTGATTAGCGGCCATTCATATATTGACTTGATATCAATAAACTGACAATATACAGCATGTAGAGATAAAGATAAGCTGTCCTTGTACTGTCCTTGAACTCTCGTTGAGTTATTAACACTGAATAAATAACATTTTTGAAGGGGCACTGTAGAATCCTGCCTCTAACGTCTACAAGACTGGATTTTAACAATAGCACAACTTGTTTCCTCCTCTTCTCTTGCCGAACGAGATCGGAATTCGTATTAGCTAGGTGGTTCAGTGTGGGGGTTGGGGGGGAGTACTGCTAGTGTCTAAAGCCCGTATGAGGAGATCTAAAGCAAATGCAAACTGATAAAAGGAATGGCAAGAAAGTTTATATGGGGAATATTTTAGGCATATGGAACAATTTGGTAGAAAAAAATATTTGAAACATTAACTTAAAATATTTAGTGCAGATGTGTCTGTCACGTCCCCGCCTCCGCGAGCGCGCAGCAGAGGGCGCCCGCGCCCCTGAGTCTCAGTGCACACCAAATCACACACCTGTCACCAATCACCAAATCACACACCTGTCCCCAGTCACCTCATCAGCACGCAGATTTATACAACTCCCTGCCACTTCTCCCCTGCCAGATCAATGGTTCATGTTTACATGCCACATC
>JACXGI010014444.1:0-19656 GCA_016801175.1 Esox masquinongy | reverse complement strand
ATGTTACTAGTGGGATAATAGTATTAGTATAGTGTATGTTACAAGTGGGATAATAGTATTAAGTATAGTGTATGTTACAAGTGGGATAATAGTATTAGTATAGTGTATGTTACAAGTGGGATAATAGTATTAAGTATAGTGTATGTTACAAGTGGGATAATAGTATTAAGTATAGTGTATGTTACTAGTGGGATAATAGTATTAGTATAGTGCATGTTACTAGTGGGATAATAGTATTAGTATAGTGTATGTTACAAGTGGGATAAATAGTTGTGTGGGTACAAATGGCAATTCTGAATGTGCAATCGAGGCCAATTAAAGGTAGCATGTGCAACCGGGATGCAGATAGCTGCAGTGAGGTTACCGAGGTAGACATGTACCTATAACAACTGAAAAACCTCCTTATCAAACTTTGCAAGGCAGTGTCAGAGTCCAGTAGTACAAAGGGGGTAGTGCAACAAGGTCCCTGAGAGGCAGGGGGATGTGGTTATTGATGGGTCACAGAGTTCAGCAGGGTTACAGAAGATGAAAAGAAACTTGTCCTGAGCCTGCTGGTGCAAGAACAAAGAGACCTGTACCGCCTGCCTGATGGTAGGACCCTAACAATTTGTGTCCTGGATGTGAAGGGTCCCTGATGATGCCGCCCATCCTGTGCAGACAACCGCTTGCGCTAGAGGTCCTCGATGGCAGGAAGCTAGGCACCAGTGATGTACTGGGCGGTTTTCACCACCCGTTGCAGGGCCTTCCGGTCGGCTACAGAACAGCTGCTAAACCACACTGTGGCGCAGTTAGAATGCTTTCAATTGTGCAGCGGTAAAAGTTCACAAGAATCTTAAAGGACAGACGGGCTTTCTTCAGCCTCCTCAAGAAGTACAGGCGCTGCTGCACCTTTTTGACCAGGGCTGAGGTGTTGAGGGTCCAGGAGAGTTCCTTGGAGATGTGGACACCCAAGAATTTGAAGCTGGACACACGCTCCACCTCAGTGCCATTGATGAGAACTGGGACATGACTGTAGCCTTTAGACTTCCTATAATCCACAATGAGCTCCTTGGTTCACAACCCTTGTGGAACACCAGTGTTCAGGATCAGGGTGGAGGAGGCTCAGCACACAGCCTTGTGGAACACCAGTGTTCAGGATCAGGGTGGAGGAGGTGAAGTTGTCTAACCTGACAGACTGTGGCCAGTCCAAAGTCCAGTTGCAGGGAAAGGGGCTGATCCCCAGGTCATGGAGTTTGTTGACCAGCCTAGAGGGATGACCGTGTTGAATGCTGAGCTAAAGTCTATGAATAGCATTCTCACATAGGTGTTGGTTTTGTCCAGGTGGGTCAGGGCAGAGTGTTAAGCTGTGGAGATGGCGTCCTCTGTAGACATGTTCGATCGGTAGTCAAACTGGAAGGGATCCAGTGTTGGGGGAGGCAGCACTTAAGGTGGGCCAGAACTAGTCTTTTGAAGCACTTCATGACCATGAGGGTGAGTGCAACAGGTCGGAAGTAATTCAGGCTAGACACAGTCGACTGTTTCGGCACTGGCACAATGGTTGCGGTCTTGAAGCACATGGGGACCACCGCCTGGGCCAGTGACAGGTTGAACATGTCGATAAAGACCTCGGCCAGCTGCCCAGCACATGCTCTGAGAACACGCCCGGGGACGCCATCAGGACCAGCAGCCTTGCGTGCATTCACCCTGCTCAGTGCAGACCACACATCTGCGGTGGATAGTCTGAGGGGGGGTCATCTTGGGGGGAGTTCAGCTTTAATGGCTGGCTCTTTGTTGTCCCTGTCGGAGCGAGGGTAGAACCTGTTTAACTAGACGGTGAAGGAGACGTCGCTGGCTGCGGGGCTTCTTTGGCCGATAGTCTGTGATGGCTTGGATGCCCTGCCACATGCATCAGGGATCAGAGTTGTTGCTGAAGTGAGCTGTAGGCCTCCGAATTGCCGGATCTGAAAACAGCGTCACGTGCCTTTAGAAGTTGTTGGACCACTCTGTTCATCCAAGTCTTCTGGTTGGGGAAGGTCTTTATTAGTTTATGGGTGGTGACATTGTTGATGCAGATGTTGATGTAATCCAGAACAGAGGAAGCATATGTTTCAATGTCCGTATTGGAGTCAAGGGTGGCTTGAGTGGCAAACAAACTCTAGTTTGTGTGTTGAAACTGGTGCTGTAGAAGTGAGTCTGACTATTCTGGCCACAGTTTGAATATCCTCACTGATGGTTTCACGTGTTTAATAAGGGGTAAATACTTTGGGAAGTAGGAACAGTGAAAGGGGATCAGACAGTCCCAGGTGAGGGAGGGGAATGTCTTTATAAGCCTCCGGAATGTTTTGTATAAACATGGTCTATTCTATTGTCTCCTCTGGTAGGGCAGGAGACATTTTGGTGGAATTTGGGAAAAACAGTTTTCAGATTTGAATGGTTGAAATCCCCTCCAATCACAAAACACAACCTGGTGTTCTGTCTGCTGTTTGCTAATGGCAGCCTGCAGTTCTTTCATTGCTAGTTTAGCATTAGCATCCGGGGGTATGTAGACTGCCAACAACAATAGATGTAAACTCCTGAGGCAAGTAAAAAAGCCTGCATCTAATCATCAGGCACTCCAGATTGGTTGAGCAGTGACTCATGGTTAAGTTAGTGTTTGTACACCATGTTTTGTTTACATAAATCCACAACCCACCTCCTCTGGTCTTACCAAAGTCCTCTACTTTCCAGTCAGCTCTGTAGAAGTCTCGCCATTCCAGCTCAATTACGTTGTCAGGTCTGTTGTTGTTAAGCCACATTTCTGAGAAAATTATGACACTCCAATCCATAAAACATTTTTGAATTGATTTTGACATTTTGATTTGATTTGACATTTTGATTCTCAGTCGTATTTCATCCATTTTGTTTGCCAGTGACTGTATGTTAGTGAGAAAAAGGCTAGGTAGTGAAGGCCAATGAGGGGCTAGCATTAGCTTAACCTGGAAGCCTCCACACTTCCCACACCTTTGTTAATGATCGGTGATGTGAATAACGCCTCCCGGGGCTTCTAGGCGAACTCCGGTGGAAGTTGGAAGTTATCAAAAACTCTTTCTGTGCATTGTGCTCCAATGTCCAGGAGTTCCAGTTGGCTGTATAGTGTATGCTAGGCTGTACTGAGTCAATAAACTAAGAACTGTTATGTAAATTACTGCTAATTTGCAACAACTGGGTAGACGCTGGGCCTCGCAATGTACACGCACCACCATCTTGAGTAGAATCTATTCACAGCTAACCACAGACCAGATCAGAAGATATCTTTTCACAGCTAACCACTGACCAGACCAGAAGATATCTATTCACAGTTAATCACTGACGAGTACAGATATCTATTAACAGTACAATAAACAGGGTGCCATTAAAGTATCAATGTTCTCTGTGAGATCCTACTCTAACAGACAGGTTTCTGTGTGAGATCTTACTCTGACAGACCAGACTCAAGCAGTGTAATGAACCGTGTCACTGTCAGTTAACCTAAAGCCTCAGGTTTTGACTCACTCACACTCCCTGTAGTGACTGAAGGGGTGACTGTTTTTGTGACATTTGAGTTGTTTTGCCTCATTGCAAGACAACACTCAGTTAGTTACACATAAATACTATAAATAATCAAAAACCCTATGTACAATAGAATAGGCAGTAGATCAATGAGTGATACCATATGAGTGATACCTAGTGTAACTGGCAGAGACACAGGGAACAGACACAGTGGATTTGTTCAGGGTCCTGGGGTGTGTTTAATTAACATCGGTCAAAGGGTGAGGGGAGGTTGTGAGGGACAAATTACTGGCACTTTGGTCAGAGCACAAAATGACTGCTTATGAATCCTAACAGTGACCCTGTAAGTCTTTACTGCTAGTCATTCAAACAAACAATTAAATTGAAAAAGTCTGTGGATGTTCTAGTTTTACAATACCCGGGACATAACAATCTAATAAATCAATCCATTGCATTCATTGTTGCAGTCTTGTTCCAGTTATCAGTTCTAAACAGGTCTTATGTCTGCTAATGACTGGGTTGTAGAAGTCAGTGTTGTCAGCCTTTAAAACAAATGATAACATTGAACATTGAAGTCACTCAGACAAATTAATCGAAAGTCAGAAAATAATCATTAAATAGAATGAACCACAAACTGCACATCACTAATCTAATCTCCTCTCTGCTTTTCTTTCTCTCTTCTCTTTCCTCTGTCTCTCCTCCTATCTAAATCTCCTCTTGGCTTCTTCTGTCCTCCTCTCTGCCTCTCCAGTGTTGAGTTGATCAGACCAGAGACGCCAGTGTTGAGTCGTTTCAACCAGAGAGGCCAGTGTTGAGTCGTTTCAACCATAGAGGCCAGTGTTGAGTTGTTCTGTTGTTTACACCAGAGGGACAAGTGTTTTTTTATTCAAACCAGAGAGGCCAGTGTTGAGTCGTTTCAACCAGAGAGGCCAGTGTTGAGTTGTTCTGTTGTTTACACCAGAGGGACAAGTGTTTTTTTTCATTCAAACCAGAGAGGCCAGTGTTGAGTCATTCAGACCAGAGGGACCAGTGTTGGGTCATTCAGACCAGAGGGACTAGTGTTGAGTCATTCAGACCAGAGGGACCAGTGTTGGGTCGTTCAGACCAGAGAGGCCAGTGTTAAATTGTTCAGTTGTTTACACCAGAGAGGCCAGTGTTAAATCATTCAGACCAGAGAGGCCAGTGTTGAGTTGTTGAGTTGTTTACACCAGAGGGACCAGTGTTAAGCTGCTGGCCAGATTATGTGTTGGCAACATGATGTAAACACAAGCTGCCATTACAGACGTTCCGTGAAGGCTGCTGCTTCACATCATGTTCCGCCCATTAACTTACCAAAGCGGTGACAGTGCGGATGGATCAACCTGTCTCTAAACAGTCTGAACTGCTTCTGCACCAGGAACATAGCACTTCTAGAAGACATTACGGAAACATTATTCCTTTTATCTCTCTGTGACTCAGAAGTCCTTGAAGGGGAAACTCTTTACAGTGACTCACCTACTGATGGAAAAGGTTGATGCCACATAACATAATATAACTTAACAGAGGCCTGCAAGGCTGTTGATGGACAACTTATGGCCCTGCGCTTTACACGAACACTTGACAGCAATACTGTCACTGTATTTCAGTAGAGAAATACACCAACAATTATTACAGTTTTTCTGCTTTGGCTCATTTTTTGAAACAGTCTTACAGTTTTTCTCAATCACTTTGGCTCAATTCTCGAATGACAATAATTTTTTTCAAAACAATAAGTTCTCATCTCTGAACAATTAGTTTCTTGTTCACACCAGATTTGAATATCTGAATATTAATCTAAGCAAATTGCACACATTTTGGCATGGGTGCAAAAGAGTAAGTACTTTTGTCTACTATTTACAAAAAACCTACCTGCACATGGCTTGCTGATCAAAATTGATGAGTTGATTCTCAGTGAAATTGTCTTCACAACGTCTAAACATTCTATCATTGTGTGAGGCATCACATGCAAAATGATCCATTCAGTTATCAAAATCTGTCAGACATACATGTATATTCCATAAATATCTATGACATGGAATGTTTCTGATGACTGCTAAATGAACAAAATACCTGCCAGGTGACATGAAATAGGAATCTCCAGATTTTTCCCCAGTGCACCGCAAAGGAAAACATCAGATGTGATTTCTAGCCAGACCAACAAGAGCGACAGGATGTCCACCAAGATGATGGGAAATTGTAGTGTTACGTACTGTGAGCAGGTACAACTTATTGTTTTTTACAGAACTACTGCAGGTTTTTTCATTTTTGTTGTGTTTTTTTTTTCTTGTATGGATGTAAATTTGTGGCGAATTTTCATGTAAGAAATATGTAAAAATTAACATGCAAATGTGAATTTTCTGTTTACATGTAACACATTGCTATAAAAATAAATGTACTGTATACATACAAATGTGCATATTGTTTTTCTGTATCCTACTGTAATAGTACAGTATTGATTTTTCCCAGTAGTATTACTGTTTTTCTGTGTATTACTGTAATAGCACAATATTGACTTTTCCCAGTGGTATTACTGTTTTTCTGTGTACTACTGTAATAGCACAATATTGACTTTTCCCAGTAGTATTACTGTTTTTTTGTGTACTACTGTAATAGTACAGTATTGACTTTTCCCAGTAGTATTACTGTTTCTCAGTCACTTTGGTGCATTTCTCAGATAACAACGGAAATTTTCAAAACTGCTTGTTCAACCTCATCATAAATTAAATTTCTCATTCTTTTGAAAACAAATTCCATTGCTTTGGTACATTCATTCAATTGATTATGTACAATTGTCTGCTTTTTCCTACATTATCAATTGCTTATGTCATGTTGAACAAAATATATTATACTGGTTCTCTGCTGAATAGTCTTCACTCCCAAAACATCTAGGCATTAGTTCTGTTGCATAAGTCATTAAATGCAAAATGGTTGAACCAGTTGTCATAATCTGTCAATCATATTTTCTATACTCAGACACAAAGTCAGATGACCCTGCTGGTTACCATGGATGCATCATGTGAGGACATCATAACAGATGCCTACAGAGGCTGGATAAAACATGGATGCATCATGTGAGGACATCATATCAGATGCCTACAGAGGCTGGATAAGACATGGATGCATCATGTGAGGACATCATATCAGATGCCTACAGAGGCTGGATAAGACATGGATGCATCATATGAGGACATCATATCAGATGCCTACAGAGACTGGATAAGACATGGATGCATTATGTGAGGACATCATATCAGATGCCTACAGAGACTGGATAAGACATGGATGCATCATGTGAGGACATCATATCAGATGCCTACAGAGGCTGGATAAGACATGGATGCATCATGTGAGGACATCATATCAGATGCCTACAGAGGCTGGATAAGACATGGATGCATCATGTGAGGACATCATATCAGATGCCTACAGAGGCTGGATAAGACACTACAAAAGATTATTTCCGTGCTGCATTGCAAGGGAAGATATCCGTTGTGATGTAGATGAGAATCTGTGGTGTAGAGAGACCGGACCATCAGGAGGTGTAGACAGACCGGACCATCAGGAGGTGTAGACAGACCGGGACGTCGGGAGGTGTAGACAGACCGGACCATCAGGAGGTGTAGACAGACCGGACCATCAGGAGGTGTAGACAGACCGGGACGTCGGGAGGTGTAGACAGACCGGACAATCAGGAGGTGTAGACAGACCGGACCATCAGGAGGTGTAGACAGACCGGACCATCAGGAGGTGTAGACAGACTGCACTGTAATTCCCCATACAGCGCTGCATGTACAGTTCTGCCTAAGGGGTGTTTCCTATGTTGAACTTGGTAATTTTGTATTTTTTTCCTTGCTAATTTTGTATTTTGATGGCATTGATATGTTCACTGACATAAATATTTACTTTTGAGAGATGAACTAAGGATTTTGAGTTACAGGCTTTTACAGGTGATCCATTGTGGGGTGCTGTTTGTATGAATTGTTTAGAGAAATGCACTTACTGGTTTCCAAAGGTTAAAGATGATTCGAGAAATGTACCAACGCCACTGAGAAAAACTGTAATTCCTGCTTCAAAACCTAGTTATTGTGTCCGTAAATTGGCCAGTAAACTTTTACCTACTATTGAAATCGGTATCTATAAAGCTCAGTGTGATACACAATAGAATTCACTGAGACAAAATTGACTTTGTTGTGTAGTACAGTAAGGAGTCAGTGTCAATAAAAACGTAGAACAAAACTGAAATTTATATTTAACAAACATTTCCAGGGTTGACTGCCATGGTGAAAAAACATCTAAACATTTTGACCAGTAGGCCAATTTACTGGCACTATAACTAGGTTTTGAAGCATGCTACATTACTACATTTTGCAGACATGCCATAGAGTTGTGAGGTCCCATGAAACAGTGACGATTGTACTTACAGTTTAGAGAATGTTAGGACTGTTTCAACAAACAAGCCACAGCGATTGAGAAAAACTGTAACATTTAACAATACAAAGAAAAACATTGTGTGTAGCTCTCGTCCCTGTGTTTTAGTGTGCGAGTGTGCGTTAGATTATGTGTGTGTGTGTGTGTATGTGTGTGTTAATCTCTCCACGGTCATCACTGTACCGTGATATGTTGTTCAGTCTTTTAAACTGTATAGTTGAGTATAGAAACATGAGTTTATGATGAGACCAAAGAGTATTAAAACTCTCAGTCCCACTATGATGAGGAGATGGAATTTGGCCTGAGATGTCAACTTTTCTAGCCAAGTTCTGAGCAATATTCAAGAACAGAAAGAAATTCTGTCATTAAATCCAGTTTGCAACTGTTATCAGATCGGTATCTATTTCTTGATGGTTGACCTTTGATCCTGGAAAACAAAGTGTGCAGGTGCACTATATGACCAAATGTATGTGGTCATATACATTTGGTCATATGTATATGACCCCCACTAATTAATGAGTTCAGGTGTTTCAGCCACACCCACTGCTCACAGGTGCATGAAATCCAGCACATATTCATGAAACCTCCATAGACAAACATTGACAGGACAATTGGTTGTACAGAAGAGCTCAGTGACTATAAATGTCAGAAACAGAAAGAGATTTATTGCCAAGTAAGTTTCACAACAAACAAGAAATTTGTTCTGGTTTGTAAGTGCAACAATTTATACAAAATAAATATAAACTAATAAGAACAGTGGACTGAGCATAAAAACAGTACACTGAGCATTAATACATTATTTTAAAAAAACGTAAGGTGCAATATTTGTCCAGTTGAGGGTTGTGTGTGTATGTGGGGAGGGGTTATAGATTTGTCCAGTTGAGGGTTGTGTATGTATGTGGGGAGGGGTTATAGATTTGTCCAGTTGAGGACAAATCTATAACCCCAAACGACTGGTTTTGTAACAACAATTGTAACAATCTGACTGTTTTATTCTATTGCATTTTTATATATCTTTCTTTTCATTGTAAAGCACATTAATTGCTTCTATGTACGAATTGTGCTATATAAATAAACTTGCTGGCTAAACTGGCTGCTTAAGTTGACTGCTCACGCTTAGTTTGACAGGTCGCTCTCATTCAAAGACTGTCAGGTCCTGGTTGGGGTCCTCTAGACATCTTCATGAACCTGGGGATCATCTCTGTGCTTGCCATCTCTGTGCTCCTTTTTTAAGTGTCCCCTATTGGAGGCAGCTGTCTCTCGTGGCCTCTGATTGGGTACCCTATTGGAGGCAGCTGTCTCTCGTGGCCTCTGATTGGGGACCCTATTGGAGGCAATTGTCTCTCATGGCCTCTGATTGGGGACCCTACTGGAGGCAGCTGTCTCTGGTGGCCTCTGATTGGGTACCCTATTGGAGGCAGCTGTCTCTCGTGGCCTCTGATTGGGGACCCTATTGGAGGCAGCTGTCTCTCATGGCCTCTGATTGGGGACCCTACTGGAGGCAGCTGTCTCTCATGGCCTCTGATTGGGGACTCTATTTCAGTTACCTGATTTTTCCTCAGCTGGTGGTTCATTGTTTGTGTTCAGTTGAGCGCATCGATTCTCGGTTGTACTGCACCTTAGTTTCCTTTTGTTGTTTTCTGTTCACTTTACAAGAAGGAATTAAAGGATGATTAACCAACCTCACTCTGCTCCATGTCTCCTACTTCCAACCAACCGTGACAAAGATCATAATCTATCTTCAATCCAAAGTTAAAACCAGAATTTGTTTCTTGTTCCACGCCAAGGCATCATCTGGCCACGCTGCCAAGTATACCCTCATAAATATGACCATTCTGCAAACCTTCGACCATGCAGATTTATTTAACAGGTTTGCAGCCAAAAAGCTCTTCAACAAGTTAGTGGTATTTTACCAAACTGCCAACCACTTCGACATCAATGCTCCTTCAACATTTATCACTGTGACCTTTAGACTCTAGTTAACACGACACCAGATTCATTGGTACCAACGTATTTACAGTCTGTTCCTGGTAAATGCCCGTCTACCTCAGCTCACACCCTATCATCTGCTACTACAATTCTAACCTGTCCTTAGTAACCCTTCCTCAAATCATCTAAAGAATTTTTGAGCTGGTAAGTTGTTCATATGGTTATTTGAGTAGCAAGTACAAAGAGTTCTTTATGATACTTTTTTAAAATTGATCCTTGACAAACTGATAGTGTTTGCCACACAGTTTCAAAGTAACGGATACTCTAAGAATCGTTTTATTTTAGAGTGTGCTGCAAAACTGAAAACTTAATTTTATCAAAACATCTGCTCTCTCTTTATATCTTCCCCTGGGTTTCTAAAACAATAATAACAGGTTCCCACTATTTCCCCCTCCTGTACCCCCAGGCCACAATAGAACTGCCATATCTACTCTCGGTTTCACATTAATTTAATAGAGGAACACTTGACCTTCTCCAGACACTAATCCCTTGACAGGATAGGTGAGGAAAGGAGAGGAAATGGTAAAAGGAAGATAGTAGCTGTATTATGTCTGACCCGAAACCAGTTAGCCCTTCAGCAGCTGGGAACACAGTGGTTAGGAGTTTGGCACAGTAACTGAAAAATGACTAGATGAAATCCCAGAGCATCCCCAAGCCAAAGAAAGCAGAGGCATCTCTTAAGTTGTACTTTTGGATTCAAATTGTAATAATATTTAACTGTTTAAAAATGGACCCACTTATTTCATACTTCAGTATACTTATAATAATGGATTGGAAATAGCATATTAGTACGCTCAAAACATATTCCTGATTTATTTCAAATATATTAATTATAATATGAAATATATTTGAAGTGTGCTATTAATTTATTTTTCCCAAACAAAATTCTCTGAGCCTTCATCAGAGGTGTGGTAAAATCTTGATTTTCAAGGTATAGTTATGTGAAACTAATCTCCAAGTGAAAAGGACACAGATACAGAATAAAGGTCACACATTTTTACACATACACATACTGCTAATTTGTATTTGTATTATTATATTGTAACAACCCACCCAATGACATCACAGGCTCCTCTGATGATCCATAACGGACTATGATAATATTATAGATAGGTTGTTATTATGTTCTCAAATGATCCATGCTTAATCAAGGTGACAACGTATCAATGTTAAAAAGCACAGTCTTCTGACTGACACTTTGTTATATGAATAGGTCACAGATTACGAAAAGATGTAGATGCTTTCAACCAGACCTCACCCTGATGAGAGATTCAAAATGTTGCTGATACCGAATGTGAGCTGATAAAGGACTTAGTCAAGGAGATGCAGTCACATGTGAAGGACTTCAGTCATGGAGCTAATTGATCAAATAACATTCAGGTTTACCAGTCCTTTACAAGCAAATGTTGAAATGATGCATAGTCATCCATGATGATGTGCTTCAAATACTAAAAAACAAGACCTGAGCATGATTCTGTTTAAGAACTCTCATTACAGCCCACTTGCATTTTTTGACCTGTTAGTCTTCTGATTATGCAAAAAAATTGACTTGGCCCAGAAGGTTATGTACTCTAATAATCTTCACCCGGCACAGCCAGAAGAGGACTGGCCACGCCTCAGAGAATGGTTCCTCTCTAGGTCTCTTCCTAATTTTGGACCCTACTAGGGAGTTTTTCCTGGCCACTGTGCATGAACTATTGTTGCTTGCTCTTTGGGGTTTCAGGCTGGGTGTCTGTTAAAGCATTTTGTGACAACTTCTGATGTAAAAAGTGGTTTATAAAATAAATTTGATTGATTGATTGATTTGAATACCCCCTGGAACAATAGAATACCCCATGGAAGTATAGAATGGAACAATAGAATAATACCCCATGGAAATATAGAATAATAACCCATATAACTATAAAAGAATACTCTATAGATGTATGGAAGAATACTCTATAGGAGTATGGAAGGACACCCCATGGAAGTATAGAATGGAACAATAGAATAATACCCCATGGAAATATAGAATAATAACCCATATAACTATAAAAGTATACTCTTTAGATGTATGGAAGAATACTCTATAGGAGTATGGAAGGACACCCCATGGAAGTATAGAATGGAACAATAGAATAATACCCCATGGAAATATAGAATAATAACCCATATAACTATAAAAGAATACTCTATAGATGTATGGAAGAATACTCTATAGGAGTATGGAAGGACACCCCATGGAAGTATAGAATGGAACAATAGAATAATACCCCATGGAAATATAGAATAATAACCCATATAACTATAAAAGAATACTCTATAGATGTATGGAAGAATACTCTATAGGAGTATGGAAGGACACCCCATGGAAGTATAGAATGGAACAATAGAATAATACCCCATGAAAATATAGAATAACAACCCATATAACTATGAAAGAATACTCTATAGATGTATGGAATAATACTCTGTAGGAGTATGGAAGAACACCCCATGGAACAATACAATAATATTGCATGGAACAATGGAATATTAAACAATGAAACTATAGAATATCATCCCATGAAACAATAGAATAATACCCTAAAGAGAAGTAGAATTTCATCCCATATAGAACAAACAAAAGGATCTGAACTTACCTCTCACTGCAGTCAGCATGATAGAACCATTTTGTCTGTAACTTTGATAAACCTCCGACATGAATTACAGTTGTAGTGTTGAACAGTGCTGTACACATTCTAAATATAACCACAAAACTAACCCAAGCTAAAGAACAAGTGCTCCGAAGGGAGCCAGTCAGTAATGCCACGGGACATCAATAAAGCAAATAATTGGCTAGTCTTCTAATGGGTTTGTTTCCATTCTGTGAAGCCAAAGGGAGAAGATGAATTAATTGTTGCGGTATGTTAACACTGTGCAGTAAATGGTTAACCCATTAGGGTCGTTTGTCTATTGCCTATAGCGACAGTTTGATGCTCATTGGTTGTTGGATCGTCATGTTCGAGCGGCCCAGTAGAATGGTGAATGGGGAAGCGAATTGCTGCTGCTGCAATTCAATCGATGCAGCTCCTTGCGAGGCGCAAGGGCTCTAGTTGCCCCGCTACAACCACCACGGAAGAGTAGTTGTGCTACATATCCTTTCGTCAAACGGCTTTGCTGGTGCGAACGTTTCATCAACTTTATTTCTTAACTTTATTTCTGGAGGATCAACTTGTTAAAGTTTTATTTGTGAAACAGTAGTGTGTAAAACAATATCTAAGGGGCCACGCGCTAATGACAGGATGGATGCTTCAACGTATTTCACCGTTTTATTGGTTCTCCCCTGGGCAGTCTCTACGGTAAGTAGTCCATGCAATATATTCCTCTAGATTAAAGCACTATTACGTTTATGCTCAAAAGATGCGAATAATATGCAATTTCTTTGATTTTATTGAGTAAAATACTTTTTGGATATTAGGCTAGACAACTGCTAATTTTGACAGTAGCGAATCCTATAGCCTAGCTCGAATTGTAGCTGCGTTTTTAGACACTGTACGGGCTGTAAATTATTGTCATTGTGAGTGATGAACAAATAATATTTTGTTTGTGTCGCCTACGCAACACATGAACTAGAAAAAGGCAAACCATATAGGCTTTTAACCATATTTGGTTATTGAACACGCGTTACGCGCGACAAACGCATTTGGGTACCTCGGGTGATGTGCCCCCATCAACTTTAAAACATGGATTTAGAACGAGCTTCATTCTTCTAGAACATGCTTTGTTGATGTTCATGCAATTATCATGTTTTGTCCGAACGGTGACTCGAACCTCGGATCACAGTTCAACCCTAACCTCGCACCTCTCCCAGATAGTACTGATGCGTCTCTGGTGGTTAACAGTTCAGCCCTAACCTCGCACCTATCCCAGATAGTACTGATGCGTCTCTGGTGGTTAACAGTTCAGCCCTAACCTCGCACCTCTCCCAGATAGTACTGATGCGTCTCTGGTGGTTAACAGTTCAGCCCTAACCTCGCACCTCTCCCAGATAGTACTGATGCGTCCCCGGTGGTTAACAGTTAAGCCCTAACCTCGCACCTCTCCCAGATAGTACTGATGCGTCTCCGGTGGTTAACAGTTAAGCCCTAACCTCGCACTTCCACCAGCCCCCGGGTCCCTTACGGACACAGTTGGGAAATGAGTCACAGAGCCACACGCTCGTTATTGTCAGCTTACGTCATCATCATTCTGCTGCTGTCCAATAGGCTGCATGTTCTTCTCATCTTAACGCCTTTTAGAGCTTTTCACAGCTTCATGTTTGCATGTGCTTCTTATCTCTGAGCTACTTTCTATATTGTATTATGTCCAGATACATTTTTCATATTGCAATTCTCAAAAAACATATAAACTAAAAGGTTTGTCGATAATCAGGTTAGGAGACAACAGCATAAAATAAATACCTTTGACTCTTGCTGTTCAAGAATGATTACTATTATAACTAACTCCATGTGATATGGAACAAGAGTACTGCCGCTTTTCTGATTTACCTGGCAGTTCATTCCACCCAGCCGGTGACCAAGGTCAACACTAGTCCCCGATCAGACAGGAAGAATGAACAAAAGCAGTGGAGGTCTAGAGTTGAAGTTGAGGGCATTAGGTCATGGTATTGTATATCTGGCATAACACAAATAGCCTGTTCTGAACTCCTGCTGTCTGAGGAGTGTTCTGGAGTCTGAGGTGTGTTCTGCTGCCTGAAGTGAGTTCTAGAGTCTGAGGTGTGTTCTGCTGCCTGAAGTGAGTTCTAGAGTCTGAGGTGTGTTCTGCTGCCTGAAGTGAGTTCTAGAGTCTGAGGTGTGTTCTGTAGTCTGAGGTGTGTTCTAGAGTCTGAGGTGTGTTCTGCTGTGTAAGGTGTGTTCTGCTGCCTGAAGTGAGTTTTAGAGTCTGAAGTGTGTTCTAGTGTCTGAAGTGTGTTCTGTAGTCTGAGGTGTGTTCTACTGTCTGATGTGTGTTCTGCTGTCTGAAGTGTGTTCTAGAGTCTGAGGTGTGTTCTTCTGTTTGAGGTGTTTTAGAGTTTCAGGTGTGCTCTAGAGTCGCAGGTGTGTTCTGGAGACTGAGGTGTGTTCTGGTGTTTGAGGTGTGTTCTGCTGTCTGAAGTGTTCTAGAGTCTGAGGTGTGTTCTTCTGTTTGAGGTGTTTTAGAGTTTCCGGTGTGCTCTAGAGTCACAGGTGTGTTCTGGAGTCTGAGGTGTGTTCTGGTGTTTGAGGTGTGTTAGAGTTTCAGGTGTATTCTGGAGTCTGAGATGCGTACTTTTGGTCTGTATTTTGTGCACGTCTCCCTAGGCCTTGAGTGTACGCATACGCAGGTGCAATACCAACAGAAATCATGGGGCAGTATACCCAAGATCCTCTGAGGTTCTGCGAGACTGAAACATCGAAGTAATAGAACACAATGAACAAGTTTAATGGTCTAACGCACCATCTTTGTTGGCGTTGCTGGTGCTCTTTTTTGTCGTTTTCTTAAGACATACATGTCTTAACAGTACCTCCTCCTCTGTCGTCACGTTTCTTATGGTTGTACAAAATCGGCAGTTGTGAACGTATAGTTGTGCTCATAAGTTTGTAGACCCCTTTAAAATTTTTGCATTGATTTTGAAAATGAGTGATCATGCAAAAAAACTGTCTTTTATTTAAGGATAGTGATCATATGAAGCCATTTATTATCACATAGTTGTTTGGCTCCTTTTTAAATCATAATGATAACATAAATCACCCAAATGGCCCTGATCAAAAGTTTACATACCCTTGAATGTCTGGCCTTGTTACAGACACACAAGGTGACACACACAGGTGAAAATGGCAATTAAAGGTGAATTTCCCACACCTGTGGCTTTTTAAATTGCAATTAGTGTCTGTGTATAAATAGTCAATGAGTTTGTTAGCTCTCACATGGATGCACTAAGCAGGCGAAATACTGAGCCATGGGGAGCAGAAAAGAACTGCCAAAAGCCTGCGTAACAAAGTAATGGAACTTTATAAAGATGGAAAAGGATATGAAAAGATATCCAAAGCATTGCACATGCCAGTCACTACTGTTCAATAACTTATTAAGAAGTGGAAAATTCAGGGATCTCTTGATACCAAGCCAAGGTCAGGTAGACCAAGAAAGATTTCAGCCAAAATTGCCAGAATTAATTGTTCGGGATACAAAGAAAAACCCACAGGTAACCTCAGGAGAAATACAGACTGCTCTGGAAAAAGATGGTGTGGTTGTTTCAAGGAGCACAAATACGACGATACTTTAACAAAAATGAGCTGCATGGTCGAGTTGCCAGAAAGAAGCCTTTACTACACCAGTGCCACAAAAAAGCCTGGTTACAATATGCCCGACAACACCTTGACATGCCTCACATCTTCTGGCACACTGTAATTTGGAGTGACGAGACCAAAATAGAGCTTTATGGTCACAACCATAAGCGCTATGTTTGGAGAGATAAGGCATACAGTGAACAGAATACCATCGCCATTGTGAAGCATGATGGTGGCTCACTGATGTTTTGGGGGTATGTGAGCTCTAAAGGCACGGGGAATCTTCATGTTATCAGAAAATACTGGCAGACAATTTGCATTCTTCTGCACGAAAGCTGCGCATGGGACGCTCTTGGACTTTCCAGCACGACAATGACCCTACGTACAAGGCCAAGTTGACCCTCCAATGGTTACAGCAGAAAAAGGTGAAGGTTCTGGAGTGGCCATCACAGTCTCCTGACCTTAATATCATCGAGCCACTCTGGGGAGATCTCAAACATGTGGTTCATGCAAGACGAACAAAGACTTTGCATGACCTGGAGACATTTTGCCAAGACGAATGGGCAGCTATACCACCTGCAAGAATTCGGGGCCTCATAGACAACTATTACAAATGACTGCACGCTGTCATTGATGCTAAAGGGGGCAATACACAGTATTAAGAACGAAGGGTATGAAGACCTAAGGGTATTGAACAGGGGTCAATTCATTTTTTTCTTTGTTGCCATGTTTTGGTTTATGAATGTGCCATTCTGTTATGACCTACAGTTGAATGTGAATCCCATAAGAAATAAAATAAATGTATTTTGCCAGCTCACTCTTGTTTTCTTTAAAAACTCATGTTTTCTTTAAAAATATAGTTGTGCAAACTTTTGTGCACAACTATATTTCTGGGCAGGTAGAAAATATTTTGTCGCAGACTGCCTCCTTGTGGACATAGCTTTTAAATACTCGTTTTGAAATAAAGTACGCTGTGGTGTATGTTAGCAATGCCACTTGCGTAGCGTTCGCGTACATACATACGTACACCTCCGAAGCTGGAGTGTCTCGAAATCTACTTGTGGACAACTATGAATAACTACGTTGAGAAGCTTAATTGTCTATGTAGTTGCAATGAGTAAAACACACCACTTTACAAACACTTTGACTTTTTAGTTACATTCTACTTCAGTCAGGATACTTTAATTACAATTTTAATTGATCCAAATGCATTTTATCTGATGTAAGATGGAAAAAACAAGTTGTTTAACAATTAACAACATCTCCAGGATAACACAATAAAGGAGTTTTCTGTATGTTTGTTTTCAGGACTCCCTTCTGCCATAGAAAACAGCTCATTCCATCAGTGTGTTATGTGATTCTGTTATGTGATTCTGTTAAGGTTGGGTAGGTTACTTTCTAAATTTAGTCTGTTGTAGTTACCAGTTACATTTCCAAAATGAATCAGTAACATAACATCTGGAGTACCCAAACTCAGTAACATGTTTGTACTTTGTAGATTACTTTTGTAATTCCTATTAGGAGGCCTGAGAAGAAAATGAGTAGGGCAGCCCAGGGGGTCAGAGCAGATCCCTCTGGTACATACGTGTTGCTAAAGCTTTGCTTTGAATTCTGTCTGTTACTCTTTCAGCAAAAAGTCTCTTTCGACATTGTTTCTTTTCAACAAAGAAAATACTATTTAATATGGATATTCCATGTTATGTAGGTTAGGTATTTTTCTGACCCATTGGTTTCTACTTCAATATAATATGATTGGGCTATGTCGGACATAGTATATTCTGTTGTTTTTCTTTCCATGGAGGACTCAACTGCTACTAAACCTTTTTGAAAAACAAATATTGCTCTCAAGAAATAGCTTCCATTGAGCATTACCACAAAGGGCTACTGGAATTAAAAAAATGGTTTCCATATTCTTCTTTTGATGTAGGTATTGTTTGTGCTTTATTGGTAAAACTTTGATATCTTCATCATTTCAGCTTTTGAAGTCTATTAAAATTCTAATCACCATTGGTTATGAAGAACAAACAATATGTTTTTAAGACAGTCACTTGTTGATTTTGAAAGTCAGCACAGAAGTTTTGGACCTACAGTGGATATAAAAAGTCTACACACCCCTGTTAAAATGCCAGGTTTTTGTGATTTAAAAAAATGAGACAAAGATAAATCATGTCAGAACTTTTTCCACTTTTAATGTGACCTATAATGTGAACAATTCAATTGAAAAACAAACTGAAATTTTTGAGTAGGGAAAAATTAAAAATAAAAACCTTACAGTAACCTGGTTGCATAAGTGTGCACACCCTCTTATAACTGGGGATGTGGCTGTGTTCAGAATTAACCAATCACATTCAAACTCATGTTAAATAGAAATCATTACACACCTGCCATCATTTAAAGTGACTCTGATTAATCACAAAAACATTCAGCTGTTCTAGTAGGGTTTTCCTGACATTTTCTTAGTTGCATCTCAGAGCAAAAGCCATGGTCCGCAGAGGGCTTCCAAAGCATCAGAGGGATCTCATTGTTGAAATATATCAGTCAGGAGAAGGGTACAAAAGAATTTCCAAAGCATTAGATATACCATGGAACACAGTAAAGACAGTCATCATCAAGTGGAGAAAATATGGCACAACAGAGACATTACCAATAACTGGACGTCCCTCCAAAATTGATGAAAAGACGAGAAGAAAACTGGTCAGGGAGGCTTCCAAGAGGCCTACAGCAACATTAAAGGAACTGCAGGAATTTCTGGCAAGTACTGGCTGTGTGCTACATGTGACAACAATCTCCCGTATTTTTCATATGAATGCGCTATGGGGTAGGGTGGCAAGACGGAAGCCTTTTCTTACAAAGAAAAACATCCAAGCCCGGCTGAAGTTTGCAAAAACAAACATCAAGTCTCCCAAAAGCACATGGGAAAATGTGGTCTGATGAAACCAAGGTTGAACTTTTTGGCCATAATTCCAAAAGGTATGTTTGGCGCAAAAACAACACTGCACATCACCCAAAGAACACCATACCCACAGTGAAGCATGGTGGTGGCACCGTCATGCTTTGGGGCTGTTTTTCTTCAGCTGGAACCGGGGCCTTAATCAGGATGGAGGGAATTATGAACAGTTCCAAATACCAGGCAATTTTGGCACAAAACCTTCAGGCGTCCGTTAGAAAGCTGAAGATGAAGAGGAAGTTCACCTTTCAGCATGACAACAACCCAAAGCACACATCCAAATCCACAAAAGCAGGGCTTTACCCAGACCTGAATCCAATTGAACATCTGTGGGGTGATCTGAAGAGGGCTGTGCACAGGAGATGTCCTCGCAATCTGACAGATTTGGAGCGCTTTTGCAAAGAAGAGTGGGCAAATATTGCCACGTCAAGATGTGCCATGCTAATAGACTCCTACCCAAAAAGACTGAGTGCTGTAATAAAATCAAAAGGTGCTTCAACA
>JACXGI010014443.1:0-19055 GCA_016801175.1 Esox masquinongy | reverse complement strand
CTGCCCATTCGTCTTGGCAAAATGCCTCCAGGTCATGCAAAGTCTTTGGTCATCTTGCATGAACCGCACGTTTGAGATCTCCCCGGAGTGGCTCAGTGATATTAAGGTCAGGAGACTGTGATGGCCACTCCAGAACCTTCACCTTTTTCTGCTGTAACCACTGGAGGGTCAACTTGGCCTTGTGCTTAGGGTCATTGTCATGCTGGAAAGTCCAAGAGCATCCCATGCACAGCTTTTGTGCAGAAGAATGCAAATTTTTGATGGTATTCTGTTCACTATAGGCCTTGTTGACCCCTCTCCAAACATAGCACTTATGGTTGTGACCATAAAGCTCTATTTTGGTCTCAACACTCCAAATTACAGTGTGCCAGAAGCTGTGAGCCGTGTCAAGTTGTTGTTGGGCATATTGTAACTGGGCTTTTTTGTGGCATTGGCGCAGTAAAGGCTTCTTTCTGGCAACTCCACCATGCAGCTCATTTTTGTTCAAGTATCGTCGTATTGTGCTCCTTGAAACAAACACACTGTCTTTTTCCAAAGCAGCCTGTATGTCTCCTGAGGTTACCTCTGGGGTTTTCTTTGTATCCCGAGCAATTCTGGCAGTTTTGACTGAAATCTTTCTTGGTCTACCTGACCTTGGCTTGGTATCAAGAGACACCCGAATTTTCCACTTATTAATAAGTGATTGAACAGTACTGACTGGCATTTGCAAGGCTTTGGATATCTTTTTATATCCTTTTCCATTTTTATAAAGTTCATTACCTTGTTACGCAGGTCTTTTGATAGTTCAGTGCATCCACATGAGAGCTAACAAACTCATTGACTATTTATACACAGACACTAATTGCAATTTAAAAAGCCACAGGTGTGGGAAAATCACCTTTAATTGCCATTTTCACCTGTGTCTCACCTTGTATGTCTATAACAAGGCCAAACATTCAAGGGTATGTAGACTTTTGATCAGGGCCATTTGGGAGATTTCTTTAAATAAAACATTTTTTATTTAATAAAACATTTTTTTTTTGCATGATCAGTCATATTTTCAAAATCAATGCCAAATTTTCACAATTTCTGCCATGGTATGGACTATGGAAGTAGTAAGCCTAGAAAGCAAACAATGCTTTGTGAGACATTCTAGAATTACACTTCAAACCATAGCAAATACATGCCAGCAAGCCCAAAATTACATTTAGTTAAAATAGATATTTTCGTGGTGAAGGATCATAAAGTCTATTGCTATTTTCAAAAGCATCCTACGTTACATATTCTCAAGGGATGAAAAATGAATTGGCTTTGATGTACTTGAGTGGATATCACTGGATGGAGATCCACCTTTCATAAAACACACTATGGAGACTTGCAAAAGCACTCTGGAGCATCGTTTCCTCCGCATTCTCTCTTCTCTGTTACGTGCTGTTGCTAGGAGACCAACCAGTCTTCCTCCTTCTCCATCCCCACTCCCACACATTCTGAGGGTGAACATGTGCCCTGTCTTACACAGACCCCTCATCATGCAAGGTTCACCACTGTAGAGTCAGGAAGCATGGATAGCAAAGGTTTCGGGTTGAAAAGAGTCTAAGGGGGCTCATACCTACAGTATCTGGTTTGCCATGTAAAAAAAGGTTATTGTTTGGTGGTATTGAAACCTTGCATATTCTTTAACCCTGATATTCTACAGTATGTGTTCAATGATTGATTTGCAGTATTTTTCTCAAAGACCATTGTACAATTTCAGCGAACTCATTGAAATTCAAGAAACAATGGTCAATAGGAGAGTTGTATCGAGTTGCCATAGCATTCTATGCCGCCCATTTGTAATCCAATATCTTCAAAGGCCAGAAATACAACTTCTCAATTATTCATGTATACGCGTGATGTGCCATTGGCGCTCCATGGGGTTTTGACAGTCATGCAGGTCAGAGGCACATCAAAGCTACTCTGATACACATGGAGTTAGGTCAGCTTTGGTAAAACCTTAGGTATGTAAACAGAATTGAAATGGCAAATAACTAGAAAGAATACATAGTTGCAAATAAATAAATGACCAGGGAATTTCTGTGTACATTCTTCTTGATAACATTACGTATGGTGGAAACAGGAACATTAAGGTCTGGAGATGGACTTGTAGACTTGAGGTTGTCCATACTTTTGCTAGTGTTGTATTTGACCTCCAATAATTCTCTGGTTTTCTTTCTTTTCTCCATACTTATTATGGTACACGCATGACAGAAAACAGGAGAATGAGTCCCTTTCTATATTCGAACTTGTTGAATATGTAATATTTGTATTGCAAGCACATGTAACTCACAGATGAGCATAATTTCAAAATAAAGTCACCTTTAATTATTACGGTTTAGTTCCAATACAAACCAAAACATTACATATGTGGATACCAAATTTGTTTTACAGAAAAACTGGTTTCTAGAAGAACTTGTGCATATTTTATAAAATAAAATAAAAAAATGCAACAATACTTTGGCCAAGAATGTGTAAAAAAAAATCTGAATGAACTATAAATAATAAAGGTACAATCTTTTTTAATACTATGCAGCTTACCATTATACATTTTAAGGGTCATTTCACATTTTTCAACTAAAAGAAGTCTAAGAGTCCAGAGAAACTGTACTCCATGATTAAGTTTTCTTTAAACAGCCATTAAAAAGCTGAGCTAACTTTAGACTCCGTATATGTTACATGAAGATGTTTTGGCTATTAAAAAAGTAATATGTTCACCTTAAAAGAACTACAACTCCGAAGAAGTTGGGGTTGTACATCAC
Source organism: Esox masquinongy (assembly GCA_016801175.1). Classification (NCBI taxonomy): domain Eukaryota; kingdom Metazoa; phylum Chordata; class Actinopteri; order Esociformes; family Esocidae; genus Esox; species Esox masquinongy. The sequence continues at coordinate 16,281 of JACXGI010014443.1, read as the reverse complement.
ATTTTTTTTTTGCTATGTACGCATAATCATGATTATATTTTGTGTAATAGTAATACTTAACATTTAGAGACTAGAAAATAGACAACTAAACAATGTTTGCATGGCCTGCCCCTGCAGGAGGAGAATCTTTGGAACAGGGTTTTACAGGGATCAAAGATGTAGGTGATAGTCTTTCCTCCATGCAATATGCCCTGAAGTCATGTAGACGTAGACCAAAACCAGACAGTGATGGGGGAGGTAAAAGATGGGCTTAGCGGCTTCGGATTGGCAGATGTTTTACATTTTATTTCAACACACGCATCCATAAGTAGGGGTTCCAAGCCTTTGATTTAGCTTTGACAAAAATTACAATTAAATGTCTATTCTAAAGATGATGTTATTGTAATACAATAACATCATCGCCGACGTTGCCTTGTTTGCTAGCTAGAGGATTTGATTAATCTTAGCTGTTTTCAAAAAAACTGTTCAGCTAGCCTAAGCAAAGTGCTCATTCATGATGACAATGATACCTAGCTAACATTAGTAGATGCATCTAGTGTCAAGAGAATATACAGTATAAATATAAGCCAGCTCTGTAACATAGCTAACCATTAGCATAGCTAAACTTCTATTAGTGCTGAACACGGCTGCTAGAATCCTAACTAGAACAAAAACATTTGAACACATTACTAGCCTCGCTACACTGGTTGCCTGTTAAGGTTAGGGCTGATTTTAAGGTTTTATTGTTGACCTATAAAGCAATACATGGACTTGCTCCTACTTACCTCACTGAAATGATGCAGCCATACATACCTACACGTAACCTAAGATTGCAAGATGCAGGCCGCTTAATTGTACCTAGAATTTCTAAACAAACAGCTGGAGGCAGGGCTTTCTCTCATAGAGCTCCGCTACTGTGGAATGATCTGCCAATTAAGGTTAGAAATGCAGACTCAGTGCAAACTTTCAAGTGTCTACTAAAGACTCATCTCTTCAGCATGGTCTATGATTAAGTGCAGTCTGGCCAAGGGGTATGAAGGTGTTGTGAAGCACAGTGGCTTTTCCTAGCCACTGTGCTTCAACATTGTTGTCGCTTGCTCCTTGGAGTATCAGGCTGGGTGTTTTATAAAAGCACCTTGTGACAACTGCTGATGTAAAAACAGCTTTATGTTTGATTGATTGATGATTATACATAGGTAACAACAACTTGTGACTAGTTCATTTTCAATTCTGTGTATTTATTGACTGTCCAGATGCCACACAATGAAGATAATTGCACACTCCTGGGCTCTCTGATTCTTTGATTTCGTCATGTCTTTTAAGCTCCAGCTCTGAACTCCACAGAATTTTACATAGTCAATTTGATGAGGTGTGTCGATTCGTTTCAGTGTCCAGAATGGTAGCCTTTGTCTAGCAGCTAAGATGGGTAGCCTGAGTGATCATTATGACTGTTTTTGTCAACAAAGGGTCACTCTGTCCGCTAGCTATTGAATAACAGAATGCAAGACCATTGCAACTTATTCTTTAGAGCCATTTCTTGAGTACGAGATAGAGAGAAACAGATGTTAATTTCAACACCACAAAGTGGTAATTTTCATGCCGCCCTCACCATAGAAAGAAATTGCTATGCGATCCATGTTATTTGCAATGGTAAACACATTTTTCTGCAGATTTAATTTGCTGCAGATTAAAGTGTGCCATTTTAAACTGATAGACAATGATACATGATTTGAAACATCAACCTTCATGAAGGAATCTATACAAAGCTGGTTACAATTACAATTCCATCCCCCTGAACAGCTTGAACACATCTTACACCAAATTATATGGCTAAACTCAAATATATTAATTAAAAATAAACAAATTTTCATTGAAAAAATGTACAAGAAGGGTATCTTGTTTCTTAAAGACATCACAAACAAAGACGGGAAACATCACTCATGAGCAACTCAGACAAGCATATGGTGAAACATGCTCACTTCAGAGGTGTAATAAACTCATTGCAGCCATACCAGACAAATGGAGAAAGAAAATTAAAACTCTAGAAAGCAATGAATCTCCTGGTCGCCCATCTATTAAAGATCATTCATAGTTAAACTGGACTAACATAAACCATAAAATGTATCTCTTCCATCTTGCTACAAAAAGTCTGACTGCGGCACCCTACAGTATTCAAAACAGTTGGGAAAATATTTTTGATATTCCAATTCCATGGCACCAAGTGTATGGACTAATATGTAAAACAAGTATTGATGTGTCTCTGAGAGCCTTTCAGTTTAAATTGTTGTACAGAATTCTGGCCACCAAAAAAAATGCTTAGATTATGGGGAATTGAGCAGTCGCCCGTGTGCAGACTATGTCAGGACGAAACAGAAAAAATATATTATCAATTTTGGTACTGTCCTATAGTGGCAAAATTCTGGATTCAAGTTCAAGATTGGTTATTGTGTCACAGAGAGTCATATTGGGTGACCTGAGTCAATGCTTAATCAATTGAAAACATGATTCTTCTCCTTGGTAAAACATTCATTTTCAAGACCGCATCAGTGGACGCCTTGAGCCTCGACAGATTAAATATGTTGTAAAGAATCATAGTAAGACCGAGAAATATATTGCAGCTGGTAATGAAACAATGTTAGTCTACTGGGAAAGATGGTTGCCTCTTTGGAATCTAGAGGGATGGAACTAATTAATTATTAGAATAAAATTAGTGTGTGTATAAATAAGTGTATATGTGTACATGCATGTATGTATGTATGTATGTGTGTTTTTGTAATAAAAATTATGAATTAATCCCATTGAGATTCCGCTGGTAATCTCGGGAAGATAAATCTATTCATTATCCAAGTGTGTCTGAACAGGCAACATGTTTTTTTGTTGCACACCAAGTTTTTGTAGTCCGGTGGCAGTTTTGGCTCGTGCTCTGGGGGACTTCAGATGCTGCGGCATGTGTGTGGTGCACATTTTTATTGTAACACATTTATAATTTATTATTAAACCTTTATTTAACCAGGAAAGGCTCACTGAGATCTAAAATTTATTTTCCAAGAGTGTCCTGGCCAAGATAGGCAGCAGTAAGTCGTTACTTGAAAGTTGCAGAATACAATACAACAAATACAAGTATAATCAATAAATCCAGAAGACAATAAACAGCATAATTCCACAGATGTTGACACATAATTAAAAACACTGACATGTAAGGGAATCAGCTTCCAAGTCCATCATCAATGATTTAAAAATGCCAAGAGAGACAAGTTATTTTATTTTAAAATGATTTTGAAAGGTGTTCATGTACTCTGATGGGTCAGAGTACATGAAGGTAATGATGGCCATTCGAGGCTTCATTTGTGTTATTTTAGCAGCAAGATATTATGCTGGCAGCACTCTGTTTTTATCACAATAAAAGTCATCATTGAAATGTATAAGGCAATATAGTTAACAATCTAGTCTGTGAAAAAGAACAGACAAGAATAATATTGGAACGGACATTAAACATAAAATGTACAGACTAGATTGTTAACTATATTACCTTATATATTTCAATGATGGCTTTTATTTTGAAAAAGAAAATCTGAGTTAGCACTGCTAGCATAATATCCAGCTGCTAGAAGAACGGTAATGAAGCCTCGAATGGCCATCACTACATGAAGGCACTTTTCCCAAAATCCGTTCTGACCATTGGTACAATAAGCAAAATAACATCCTGTGAGCGGAGACAGTATTTACCACATTTTTTACAAATAAAATAACAAATATGAAGGCAATAAACCCAGAATGGCTTTGTAAACAAAGGTATACCAGTGACTAAGTCTACAGGATGCTAGGGAAGGCCATCCAACTCCAGCATATAAGGTGCAGTAATGTGTAAGTTCTTGACAATTTAGGATAAATCTCAATGCTCCATGGTAAAGGGTATCAACAGATCTCAAACACTGAGCAGAGGCTTTCATATATAAAATATCACCGTAGTCCAGTATAGGTATAAAGGTTCCTGAAATAAGATTTTGTCTGGCTTTAAAAGAGAAACAAGCCTTGTTCCAAAATAAAATCCCAACTTCAACTTAAGTTTTTTTTACAAGTTGCAGTATATGCAATTTGAAGGACAAGTCATCATCAATTAGAATTATAAGATATTTATATGAAGTTACTGCCTCAATCACATTTCCCTGGTAGGTAGCAAAACTTGGGAGATTTAGAGGTTTCTTTCTTGTTTTAGAGAACACCATTAGTTTGGTTTTGTCCACATTGAGAACAAGCTTCAATGGACACTGCCTTTAATGCTGGTATGTTGAACAGCATTAAAGGCAGTCATTGGCATAAAAGTGGAGTTTGGCATTTTATATATTTTTATCTAGATAATTTATATAAATAGTGAACAAGAGAGGACCTAGTACAGAGCCCTGGGGTACATCATTTAGAACAGACAATGTATCAGATGCAAGCCCATTAAATTGCGTGCACTAGTTGGCAAACCATGAAACAGCGTGCTGAGAAAGACCTATGCTTGACAGCCTTTGCTTCAATATAGTATGATCTACATTATGAAAAGCCTTTGAGAGATCAATAAAAAGTGAGACACAGTGTTGTTTCTTATCAAGAGCAGTAGTGATGTCTTTTAAAACCTTCATGGCTGCTGTAACTGTGCTATGCTTTTTCCTGAAGCCAGATTGATACATAGATGAAACACATGATAAAACTGCTGTGTGCTATGGGCTGCTCGAGAAGTACTCCTGACATATTACATCCTCCAATCCTCCCCGATATGTGACCTGAAGTGTGGCCAGTAAAGAGGGCTGGTTAGCCAATGATGGGTAAGATCCCAACTGTGATATCGGGACAACCTAAAACAGGCAGAGTGGTGCATCTGGTCACAATCCACAATATACATACCCGAGGTACATGTGTACGTAACCCAGAAACAGGATCTGTGCTGAACAAATAGCACAATGACTAGACCAAGAACATGTGGTGCTTTCCAGGTCCAGGGAGGTTGTTGAGTGTCACTCAGACAAATGCAATCAATCAATCAGGCAAATTTATTTATAAAGCCCTTTTTACAACAGCAGTTGACCCAAAGTGCTTTTACAAAACACCCAGCCTGAAACCCCAAGGAGCAAACAACAACAATGTTGAATTTCAGTGGCTAGGAAAAACTCCCTGAGAAGGCCCAAATTTAGGAAGAAACCTAGACAGGAAGCAGCCTCAGAGGGGTAACCCGTCCTCTTCTGGCTGAGCACATTTTAAGAGGACAAGCACTAGATTCCTAACTGCTCACATTGTCTCACCCACATGCTGATTGTTTTTGTGGTTGTACTGGAGCATGGACCCTCACATCTTTCAGATATAAAAGCAAGGGACGATGCACCACTTACATAGTATTGTGTTTGTCTGTTTGTATTTTGTGTCTTTTATGTGTGAGTTTGTGTGATTGAGTGTGAAATGATGCATTAGAAAAAGGAAAAAAAGGGAAAAAAGAGGGGGTGCAGAAATGATGCTAATAATGACAGTATTCACCATTGATTTGGTTTACATTAATGACTGATCTGGACAAAAAAAAACAGATTTTTCACACTTTTATAAAAATGTTTAACACAGTCCATAAATTCAAAATATTATTATCTTTGTTTGGCCACTCAATAGTAGTGCACCTCATCCAGTGCTATAATAAGCGGTCTACCACTGGATGGATTCTATGATTAATGCGTAAAGCTAAATTAGGATTGACTGGGATATCTTTACTATTTTCAGCAGTTGTAAGTAGCACATCCACTGATGTGTGGTAGTCACCTCTTGGCAAGTGCTTTGTTGTTGTCTTCCCTTTAAAAATGTGAATGATTTCAGCCAAACTAACCGATGAGCCCTAAATCTCAAAGGGGAGAGGCCGGGGGTGATTCCTGAAGTCACATTTTAGTAATTTATGTCAGATGATGTGATCCAGAGCAATTTACAGAATGGTGGCCGACTCAAGAGCTTCATCTAGCAACCTTTCAGTTAGTTCTTTAACGGCCACCATCCGGTCGACCTTTCCAAAGTACATAGACTTTACGCCAGAGGTGTCAAACCAGTTCCATGGAGGGCCGAGTGTCTGCAGGTTTTCGCTTTCAACTTGTACTTGATTGATTAATTAGGTCACTAATTGGTTGGCTTCTCCTCTCACCTGGTTGTTTAGGTCTGAAATGGGAACCAATTTAAAGGAAAAACCAAAAACCTGCAGACACTCGGCCCTCCGTGGAACCAGTTTGACACCCCTGCTCTACGCCATCAGCTGCAAGAACAACCAGTTGTGTCATCTGCAAACTTTAATAGTTTGGCAGATGCATGGTTAAAAGTAGTCACTGGTGCAGATTGAGTAGAGTAGGGGTGATAGCAAGCATCCTTTCAGTCCACAAACGGAATCGGGTGGCAAATATCCGAGCAGTTATTGCGTCTAACCAGTAACCACTGCAGGGCGTCAATAGAGTGACATTGAAAATGTCATTGACAACAGGGGAGGGCTGGTCAGCGCAGTGGTTAAGTGTGGCTGGAGTGACCCTGTGCGTGTATTAATAGATACCACTCACACAGCTGGACATGTAGGCTAGCAAGAGTTGTGAAGCAAACATGCTCCTCCAAAATAATGCGTTGTCCAGGATTTTCATTCTGTTACGTTCATACATGACCCTAACTACAGTTTATTAAAATCATATCTATTTGTTTTTCCTCTCCGAGTGGGAAAGGCTTTTGTAATTTATTTGCAACTCAAATAAAAAAGAGCAGCAGAAGGGAGGAGAGAGAGAGACTTGGGAGGGGGGGAGGCCGAGGGATATACTGAGATGGGGGCAAGTGTAAAAGTGATGTTATCAGTTGAATGGATCTGCTGTGCTTTGAACCACTTCTCACTCCTTGAGCCAGACACGACTCCTTTCCAGCTCTCAGTCTGGCCTCAACAGGAGGTGTTGAGCCTGAAAGAAAATTGGGAGGGCAGGCTACGCCTAAATCTCCACTGAGGTTTATATTAATACCAGCACAGACTCACAAAAGCATCCTGCCGTGTCCTTTAGGAAGTCAACAGCCCAGAACAATAACATTAATAAGTAATAATTTACAAACATTGTTACATTTTAAGTCCAATCTGAACAAGCACATGGACTGCTCAAAAATGTATCTGCAGTCAAAGAACCAGAAAAAGACCCAGTGACGAAAAGGTGTTCCAATCCCAGAGTCAATAACGTGAACAATCTGTAGAACTGCTGTTGAGCAAGACAGTTAACACTAATTGCTTCAGGGTTGCTCCTTCTGGGTGCCTCAAGAAGAGTGGGATAAGCAAAAAAAAACATTTCCAGATTCACACGTGTGTCTTTGGAAAACAAGCAGACAAACTAGTAATTATTATTACTGTAAGACCATGCAATCACGTCATTGCTGAAAATTAGAATGTGTTCTTATTGGTTAAATAAGGGTGAAAAAAGACAACCCTGTTTTCAGAAGGTTGGGACGCTGCATAAAATGCTAATAAAAACAGAATGCAATGATGTGCAAATTATTTATCCCTATATTTAATTGGAAATAGTACAAAGACAATATCAAATGTTGAAACTGAGAAATGTTATTGTATTTGGAAAAACACGTGCCCATTTTGAATTTGATGCCAGCAACACGTTTCAAAATAAAAAAGTTAGGACAGGCGCATATGTTTACCACTGTGTTGCATCACCTCTTCTTTTATCAACACTTTGTATGCATTTGGGAACTGAGGAGACCAATTTCTGTAGTTTTGAAAGTGAAATGTTTTCCCATTCTTGCTTGATGTTTTCTTTCAGCTGCTCAACAGTTTGGGGTCTCCTTTGTCGTATTTTTCATTTCATAATGCGCCAAATGTTTTCAATGGGTGACAGGTCTGGACTGCAGACAGGCTAGTTTAGCACCCAGACTCTTTTACTACAGAGCCATGCTGTTGTAATACAGCTCTGGAAAAAATTAAGAGACCACTCCTAATTTTTCTTAAATCAGCATGTCTACATGTATGGCAGCCATTCCATTCCAGTGTCTGTTAAATTCCAACACAGGCGCACCTCATTTTACTTAATGAGGTACTGATTAGGTGATTATCTGAACCAAATCTAATTAAACCAGGACAAGTATAAAAACCACTGCTGTGGTCATCACTATCCTCCTGCAATAGGACCAGCTGGATGGCAAAAACTGTGCAAGTAGTACCTCAAAGGTAATTTGAATAAAAAAAAATAACTATTCAGCATGACAAAAGAGTTGAAAAGAAAAGCTTTGAGTGAAGAAAAGAAGGGTTCAATTCTGGCTTTACTGGCAGAGGGATACAGTGAGCGTCAGGATGCTTCCATCCTGAAAATTTCAAAGACGGCGGTTCATAAGAACAAGGTCAAGCAACAGACATTGGGGACAACAAAGCTACAGACTGGCAGAGGGCGAAAACGACTGTCCACTGACCGAGATGACCGTCAACTCATTTGAATGTCACTTAACAACCATAGGATGACATCAAGTGATCTACAAAAGGAATAGGAAACAGCAGCTGGGGTGAAGTGCATGGCGAAGACGGTTCAAAACAGGCTCCTAGGGGCAGGGCTGAAGTCGTGCAAAGCTAGAAAAAAGCCCTTCATCAATGAGAAGCAAAGAAGAGTTAGGCTGAAGTTTGCAAAAGACCATAAGGATTGGACCGTTAAGGAATGGAGTAAGGTCATCTTCTCTGACGAGTCAAATATTCAGCTTTGCCCAAAACCTGTGAAATTTGGTGGAGGATCGGTGATGATCTGGGGATGCTTCAGCAAGGCTGGAATCGGGCAGATTTGTCTTTGTGAAGGATGCATGAATTAAGCCAAGTACAAGGTTATCCTGGAAGAACACCTGGTTCCTTCTGCTCTGACAATATTCTCCAACTCTGAGAATTGTTTTTTCCAGCAGGACAATGCTCCATGCCACACAGCCAGGTCAATCAAGGTGTGGATGGAGGACCACCAGATCAAGACCCTGTCATGGCCAGCCCAATCTCCAGACCTGAACCCCATTGAAAACCTCTAGAATTTGATCAAGTGGAAGATGGATGGTCACAAGCCATCAAACAAAGCCGAGCTACTTGAATTTTTATGCCAGGACTGGTCACCCAACAGCAATGTGACAGACTGGTGGAGAGCATGCCAAGACGTATGAAAGCTGTGATTAAAAATCAGGGTTATTCCACCAAATATTGATTTCTGAACTCTTCCTAAGTTAAAACATTAGTATTTTGTTGTTGAAAAATGAATATGTAATAAAAATAACAATGCATATTTTTTTGGTTATTTTGACCAGTTGTAATTTTCTACAAATAAATACTCTAAATGACAATATTTCTATTTGGATTTTGGAAGTAATGTTGTCAGTAGTTTATAGAATAAAACAAACTGTTCATTTTACTCAAACACATACCTATGAATAGTAAAACCAGAGAAACTGGTTTTACCAGAGAAACCAGAGAAACTGTTTTTTCAGGCCTTCCCTGAAAAAACATCTGGATGGCGGCATATGTTGCTCCAAAACCTGTGCATATTGTTCAGCATAAATGGTGCCTTCACAGATGTGCAAGTCACCCGTGCTACATGATACAGCGACATACTGTGTTCACAGACAATGGTTTTCGGAAGTATTCCTGAGCCCATGCAATGATTTCCACTACAGAATCGTGGCTGTTTTTAATGAGGGCCTGAAGATCCCGGCCATCCAGTATTGGTTTTCGGCCTTGTCCCTTGCATACATAGAGTTCTCTGGATTCTCTGAATCTTTTAATGATATTATGTAGCGTAGATGATGAGATACCCACAATTCTTTGCAATTTTTTGTTGAAACATTATTCTTAAATTGTTGCACTATTTGCCCATGCAGTCTTTCACAGAGTGGTGAACCCCTCCCCATCCTCACTTCTGACAGACCCATCCTCTCTGGAATGATCTTTTAATACCCAATCATGTTACTGACCTTCTGCCAATTGACCAAATTAGTTGTGAGATGTTCCACCAGGTTTAGTTTTTTAGCATTACACAACTTTTACAGTCTTTTGTTGCCTCTGTCCCAACTTTTCTGACACGTGTTGCTGACATTAAATTCAAAGTGGGCATATATTTTTCAAGAATCAAAAAATTTCTCAGTTTCAACATTTGATATGTTGTCTTTGTGCTATTTTCTCTTGAAAATAGGGTTTAAATGATTTGCACATCATTGCATTCTGTTTTTTTTACATTTTACGGAGCATCCCAACTATTTTGGAAACGGGGTTGTACAATAAATATTAATAAAAACAATACATAAAGAAAAAATATAATGAACCAAATTGAATTTGTTTATCCCATTTTAAAGAGCCAATTGTATACTGTATGTTGCAATGTTTTCTTTTTACTACTTTTAAAACAATATATCTATACCGGTACATAACTGGACTAGTTTCCTCTTTTATTTGCTTTACCCATCACCCATCACTATGTGAGAGAAATCTTGACAAAGCCAATTATCAGTTTAGTGATGGCACCACTGAGTAACTGACAGAGCCCGACAATGTGATTTACCTGAAGGTGTCTGGGCTCCCACTGATAGTGTTATCCCTTGAAAGATAGGGCAGACATTTTTCAGCATGTCTGGATGCTTGAATTTTGTATGTTTGGCTTATTTGTGTGTGACATCCATTTGTGTGTGTGTGTGATCCTGGTTGCCATAGATGCTGGTCCTCACAAAGATAGTATCCTGACAAAATGGTCCCCAAAAGGAAAAAGGGGTTAGGTTTAGATGTTAGGGTTAACATTCATTTATCCATAAAGGTTAGGTTATTGAGGTTAAATTCAGGGTGTAGGTTAAGATTAGGGTTATGGTTTGAGTTAGAAAACATTTTTGCATTTCATAATGATAGTGATGTGCTTCACTTCACAAACGTCACTAGTTTGAATGGAAATTCTTAGACCAGTCGTGCATCTGTCTAAATTCTAAGGACATCTGTCCTTTAATGATAACAGTTGTTTTTTAATCCATTCAAGAAATTCGGTGCATACAGTATTATGCTATGACATTAGGATGCCACCTACTGGAAGAAGCAATACATCTTTGCTGTGTGCGTATATATATATATATATATAGTGGTATTTAATTGAGGAAATGTGAATGCAGTTGAACACAGTACATTAATGATTCTGAATGATTATCAATGGGTTAAACATGGAATATCAAATCACAAATAACATTAAGAATACAATGCAAAAAATGGGTACACAATGTCTTACAAATCACTGAAAGTAATATGTACAAGTGTTAATATAACAAAAAATAAATATGGGTTTCACTGAATGGTGAGATAATGAAAACAATGAAAAAACATGACTGGGATGAATATTGTAAGGTGAATTTCATCTCATTCAGAAGCAAGTTGATAAGCTCAGTGTCTGATTTTGTTCACAACAGTTGGTTGGTTGAAATCCCTGCTGTAGTCTTTGGAATTCACTCACTAGTGTACCCTGCTGTTGAAGTTAAAAATTAAAAACATACAATTAATCACTAGTGTCACCAACAAAAAACATTTATGCTGAAAAATGTATGATCCTTCATAGTGAATGAAAATGTTTTATTTTTAGATATAGTGAAATAAAGCCCAATACTCACTGCACCGGTAAAGCCTGTTGACTCTCACGATGTCTAGTCGGCTCATCTGCTGGGCCTTTCCGATCTGAACAGTTGAGTCTGGCTTTGGAATGATGGTTTGTCGCTTACCATAATCTTTAGATAATGCATACCTGAAACACATATTAAACAATAAAGTTACAGGATGAACATTTACTAACATAAATAAATAAAAATGGGCCTAGGAACTGACCTTCTGTAATGCATCACAGAGGTGTAATCATATGAAGTCATCAAATTATTGGTTTCCACCTTTCTGAAGTTATGTTCTTTTCCTAAAAGTGATTGTGAGATGGAGATGTTCCACAGTGATAAGACATTAGTACTGCCAGTCTGAAAATAGATACACATAAGCATCCTCAAAGTAAGAGTGACGGTCTTTTACCTTTCACGATGTTCTTTGTGACAACGACAACATTCTTGTCTCTATCACTGCGTTTCTGCTCATGGTGGAACCCGAGGGCATGCAGGACTTCATGTTGGACTGTGCTATGATAGATGCAGCCACGTTGCTGTAACGAGATGACCTGCTGACCACCTTTACGCCCTAAGGATGACCAGCACCTGAGAGACAGGAGCCGAGCTCATTTAGGAGACTGTTATATTTAATACTTAATAATTAGTGGAACAACTTGATCTAAAAACCCCTTTCCATTTTAATGTTTTGTTTTAACATACCCATTTTCAGGTTTGATATACAAATAATCTTGATGTTGTTTCCGCCACACAAATCGGATACAGGTAGACCGGTGAAAGGCGCTCAGTCCTTTTAAGATAATATTACGCTCCTCTATAGCTGGAAAGAAAATGACATTGTTAAAGGGGATATCCTGAATTTGGTCCCACTGTGTGGAATTTTAGAAATTAGACAATGGCTCGGAGGTTTAGCTTGCCTCTGTCTGCCAATGGCTGGGGGGTTTAGCTTGCCTCTGTCTGCCATTGGCTAGGGGGTTTAGCTTGCCTCTGTCTGCCAATGGCTAGGGGGTTTAGCTTGCCTCTGTCTGCCATTGGCTGGGGGGTTTAGCTTGCCTCTGTCTGCCAATGGCTGGGGGTTTAGCTTGCCCCTGTCTGCCATTGCTTGTTTAAAGAGAGATGATTGTGTGTCTTAGTGATGCCAATGAAGGAGAGACAGAGTGACACTTTTCCATTTGACCAATAGAAATTTAGAATTTTAGGATGCACTTTGTATGCACCCAAATCATTTCTAATAAGTTAATGTTGTGAAGCACTGTCATTGCACTATTACTGCATATTAATGACCCCCCATTGCCATATTAATGCTTCTCTAATAAGCACAACAGTTTTCAGCTGGGCTTACATAATTGAAAAAGGGTTTTCTAATGAACAATTAGACTTTTAAACAGTTTGGATTTGCAAACACAATGTGCCACTGGAACACAGGACTGATAGTTGCTCATGATGGGCCTCTGTACGTGTATGTAGATATTCCAATAAACTCAATCTGCCATTTTCAGCTACAATAGTCATTTACAATATTACCAATGTCTACATTTTATTTCTGATCAATTTAATGTTATTTTAGTGGACAGAAAATATGCTTTTTTTAAAACAAGGACATTTCTGAGTGACCCCAAATTTTTGAACGGTAGTGTACATCACCCTAGCCTCTCTTTCCTACTATTCTATCATTAAAATAATATATGTATTTATAGTGCTACACAAAGTTAATTTAAAATGATACATTGAAATGCTTTTTTTGTTTGTTTGTTTTTGTTTTTAAACACTGACAATCAGGTGAAATTGGTTTGATGCTGGGAACTATTTGTATTGGAAAAAAAATGAAATACTGTATGTTGCTTGCATTAGTATTCAACAGCTACACATTAATGTTTGGTACAGACACCTTTGTCTTTTGATAACTATGTAAACTACCAGCTTTGCACACATTGTTGGAGTTACTTTGGCACGATCTTCTTAGCAGATTTTCTCCAAGTAGTTTGGATTAGTTGGATGATGCTTGTACACTGCAATTTTCAAACAGCTCCACAGATCCAATGGGATAAAGTTCAGGACTTTGATTTGGCCGTTGCAGGACATACACCTTTTTGTTCTTCAGCCACTGCAATGTTGCTTTGGGCTTGTGCATGGGAAAGGTGAATTTCTTCCCAAGGTTCTCTTGCAGTATTTTCCTCTATTTTGCTACATCCATTCTTCCTTAAATTTAAAAAAGATACCTAGTCCTTGCTGAATACACACATCCCCACAGCATGATGCTGCCACCATTATACTTTACTGAAGGGATGGTGTGCATTGAAGCATGGGCACTACATGTAACGCTTTGAGTTTTGTCAAAAGATTTCTTGACCTACTTGACCAGTGCACTATTACTCCACTCCCAGCACCTGAACTTTTTGTAGGTCTTTCAAAGTGATTGTTGGCCTGTCTGTGGCTTCTTTCACAAGTCTCCTTGTTTCAGTGCTGTGTTTTGAAGAACAGACAATTTTTAGCAGTGTCTGGGTGGTTTGATGCAGCTTCCAGTTTCTGTGCTCAATGGTTTATCCAAACACCTTTATATTCAATATCATTTTGTACCCTTCCCCCTACTCTTTGCATTTATTACTTTATATCAAACTCATGTAGAATGCCCTTCAGTATTCATCTTCCGTCAGATTCGCAGCCTTATCAATGAGCTTTCACCAGTGGGCTTTTTATCCTAAAAATGTGGCAGCATTAAAATGGTTCATGGATGTTGGTCAGTGGTGAGTTAACTGAATCATTGGTAAGGGAATTTCTTTCATCTGTGTGAACTGGAAGCTTTCAATAAAACATATTTCAGTTTTTATTAAAATATTTCCCTACATGCAAGGCACTGTATGTAAAAATAGCAACAAATTTAGGACCACGCAGACATCAGTAAGGCTAACTGAATTCAAAAAGACACTTACTATATGAAGAGGAGATGTACACAGGCACAGTCACAAACCCATTACTCCTTTTGGGCCACTTGCATGTTTTTGCTGTACATGGAGAAGCATTACGAATCCCAGATTCCATTGCAATATCTCCAAACACGATGACTGGATCATTTATGTCAGTGCCTACAGTAGGAATAACGGAAAATTCATAAAGAATCCAGAATCCATTGTCAGGTTTTCGCCTTAAAGTTGCCGTCATTGGACAGAATTGTATACAAAGAGTGCAGATTTAATCGATTTTATGCCTATTCTTAAAGTTAAAGAGCTTACCCAAGTTTTCATTAGCTTTCTCAATTATGTTTGAGATATCAAGGTCATGGTCAAATGCATCTGTGACGAAAACAAAGAATACTGAAGGCTCATCTCATTTTACCTCAATGTAGCACTTTGCAAAAACAAATATGTGAAAATATATATGTGAAGAATCAAAATACATCTACAAATAAAACATTGGTTAAATATATGTTCAAACGTTGTTTTGTGGCTTAGAACAATTTAGTGAACTGAGCTTCTGCCTCCTATGCACAGGTATTGCTGCAGCATGGCTTCAAAGCTGGCCCCATATTTTCAGAAAAAATTCTGTCTGTCCTCTAAAGAATTTGAGGTGACAAATTCTGTCTGTCCATTAAAATTCATGAACTCGTGAATTTATGCATTCACTGTTATAATCGCTTATTTTCTTGACCCACCAACCTGAGATGTCAATGTCATTATTTCCATTTGCAACCTCATTCAGAGCCTGCATAAAACCAAGATAATACATGACTACATATTATTTATTTTTCACAAAAAAGTAAGCATTCAAAATGTTCATGCCATTTTTACGGCAATCAGAATATTTGGGGAAGAAGATTACTGGTTCAAATCCCAGAAAAAAAAGAAAAATCTGTTGTTGTGCCTTTGTGCAAGGCACCTTACCTGTTTGCTCCTGTAAGTCACTCTTACCTCCAAAGGATGACCGTGTACTGTACATAGCAATGCTGTAGTAAGACTCAATGTATAGACAAGAGTCATGGTGCAGATACTCTGGTCCAAGTGATTCCCTTCTTAATCTAAGACAGGAAAGAGAGAAAATGCTTTCTTCAAACAAAATGTATTCTAAGAGTTACAGGAATTACTGAAATTACTCAGAAACATTCAAGTGTTAACCTACACATTTACTTATTCTATATCAATTGAATATCTAAGTGAAAAAAGCCAAACATTGTCATGTACTACTTTCTACTACAAAAAGCGTGGATACTCATAATTTTCAAAGTCCCTGTAGAAAGAGCAGTTTAAAACTTACTTGTTGGCAAATCTGCAGGTGAAGTGATTAGCAGTGCCCTCCAACTTTTATACATACGGGTGCTGGTCATAAAATTAGAATATCATCCAAAAGTTGATTTATTTCAGTAATTCCATTCAAAAAGTGAAACTTGTATATTATATTCATTCATTACAAACAGACTGATATATTTCAAATGTTCATTTCTTTTAAGTGTGATGATTATAACGGACAACTAATGAAAATCCCAAATTTTTAGAAATGTTGGCCAACTGAAAAGTATGAACATGAAAAGTATGAGCATGTACAGCACTCAATACTTAGTTGGGGCTCCTTTTGCCTGAATTACTACAGCAATGCGGCGTGGCATGGAGTCGATCAGTCTGTGGCACTGCTCAGGTGTTATGAGAGCCCAGGTTGCTCTGATAGTGGCCTTCAGCTCTTCTGCAT